>JAJOOO010016004.1:0-38273 GCA_029582685.1 Solanum piurae
AAGTATCATAATATACCAAAAGCAATCAGGTTAGGAAATCAAATTTAGATAAGCATGCCAACCCACTACTGAATCTAATAAAATACAATAATGATCAAACATCAACCTAACCAAGCCCCCATAAGCCCGGTAGGAACAAATAACATACAACCTACTTAGTCCCCCATAAGCCTAGAAGGTGCCAACTCAATCTACATAACCTTATCGGTAGCCCCTTGTCTTTGTATGAAGTCACATAGCCCTTTTTTGGCAACGATATAGCCCCGTAGGCAGCGCATAGCCCTTTTAGGCAACATCATAGCTCTGTGGGCTGCACGTAGCCCTCTTTTGCATCACATAGCCCTGTAGTCAATACATAGCCCTCTTAGGCGTCAAAATAGCCCCGTAGTCAACACATAACACTCTTTGGTATCAGTATAGCCCCGTGGCAACACATAGCCCTATTAGGCAATAACATAGTACTATTAGACAACATCATAGCCCCCATAGGCAGTTCATAGCTCAACAGCTAACCACAATAGCCCCAAGGGCGACAACAAACAATTAAATAGTCTAAAGGCGAGCAATTTAGCTATAAACAATATATATGAATAATCTCCAAGTCGTTCTTAACTTAGGGTCTTTCTTAACAGATCGTGAGTCCCTAAAATGAGGGGTTATAACCACCAATCAGCCAACCACTCACAATTACATCTAGAAGATCACCAACGTTAACTACATCTAAGGAAACATGTCGAACGAAGGGAATAACCTTAACATACCTTTCCAATGAACGCTCGAAAGACCGTAGTTCCTTCACGAAAGTTGTTCCTTATGTCCTAAGCTTCGCAAACACTATATATACACAGCTGGTACGCACCTATAAACAATTTATAATTAATCTTATATCGGCAGATTTGCCATATTGCTCCAACTTGTCGAAACGTCCGTAGAAATTCATAAAAACAATCATAAAAGAGTCCCAAGATGATTACCTTAGTTAACCAAGTTAAAACCTTGAAGAAACACCAATAATTACAAATCTATATCTTCCAAAACCAGCTCCAAATGCAGCAAATAGAAGGGAAAATGATTGCCACGTGTAGGGATTACGTTTCTAGGCACGGGGGCAATGTTTAATGGTAGAAATCGTCAAAACTAACCTTCATTATGCTAGGACTCCATAGAAACCCTCCCCTAAGCTTTCTCTCTGGTTTTTGGAACTGAAATGAACTGTTTCCATGGCTAAAACGTTAAATAGCCGACATACCATATTTCTTTACCCGACCCGGATTCTGCCCTGGCAGTCCCTAGTAAAACCCTCATAACTTCTTACTGGGATGTTCATTTGATATGGGGTTTTGTGCGTTGCAAACTAGACTCGTAGGCCTTCGATTTAATGGGTAATAGGCCTTCTAAATCTTTATATATTGGGAGAAAACATACAATACATTTGACCCAAATTTCAAAGAAATCTTTAAAAGGGAACTTATGATAACTTTCGCCAACTTTTATTTTGCCACTTACTTAACTTCAAATCTTGAGATAAAACCCTTGAACACTAAAAATATGACATACCACATCCTTTTTAATTTATTACTCACCCTCTTTGTCTTTCCACGAAGGTACGAGTTAATTTAGACGTTTTGGAAAAGTCGGGGTGTTACAAGGTTGATGTTTGCGTAATAAAGACACAACTTCCAATGTAAGTGTCTACGATCGTACAATAGTAAAGTAACCCAACCAAGGGTTGGGGTCGAGTCCCAAGGAAGTGGGTTTGAGAATTAGTAGAAAAATAAAATTAAGTTCTAATTAGTCATAGGTAAAAACATTTTCGAATATAAACATGTTAAATCTAAGGGGTGACGCAAACGTCAATTAACAATGGGGTTTTTTGTCACAAGTAAGTAGAAACAACAAAAATGCAAAGAGTACTAATCAAGGAGATGGGGTTCTTGGGATGTGATAGGAATACGGGAAAAACTTAACTATTGGGTACATGCTTTTGACAACAAATCTGTTGAATATTTGTGACTAGGCTAGACTATAGAAGGGGTAAATTCTCTCTCGAGCAACTTACCCCGAATCAAATGGATTCCTCTCGGACACCCACTTGTCGCATGAAGAGCAGCCTCCGCCTTAGCCCACTCACTCTCTCAAGTTGAACCTCATATCGACCCAATCCCATCGGCCATCAATTTAATAGTCTTAGTTTTACGACCTCTCTCTCAAGCAAGCCGAAAACACAAAAGTGAAATCGTATTTGCAACTACAATTTCATTAAGTTCCACCACAACTACTAAACGAAATCATATCTAAATAACAAATAAATCATCAACAAGCAACACACAACAGATAATTTAACCCATATTCACAAAATCACACCCCAAGAATTGGAGGTTTAGCTAGACATGTACAAGAGATAGAAATTTATACAAAAATGAGTTTGCATTCAAATGGGTAAGAAGATTTAAGTCTCAAAACAAGCCAAGATTGAAGAATCCATAAGACCCAAGTCCAATTTCTTAGAGTTGAAACCCTTTGAATCTTCAAATTTTTCAAAACCCTCTCCAAACTTAGAACTCAAAAGTATATATTAAAAATTTTATATTAAAATTTTTATATTAAAATATCTGATCCTAAACTACAACTCTTCATCGAGTATTTATAGTTTTCAAAAATCTGTGTTGTAGCGGATCATTCGGTGTCGTTAGTCGAGATCGCCGATCAACTCGGTGATCCGCCCTTTGGTAGGTTTCATCGCCGTCTTGCTCTATCCTTCAGCATCATCGTGTTTGGATCATTGGGCGACATAGTACAGCTTCGCGGAAATGCTCGACGATACGCTGACTGCTCCTGTTCATCGTCGATTCAATCCTTTCCTTCAGGGCTCAGCACACTGGAACAAAAGGCGAGGATAAGACCATTTGGCAGCTCGCCCAATGGATTCGGCGATTCTCAGATCTTCATTTCTTCGATCTCTTAGCTACTTTTGTTCCTTTTTGCTAAGTAGTGTCCATGCTTTCCCTCAAACTTCAAATACCTGAAACTTAAGGGTTTTCATCAGATATTGAGACAAAATATGCATTTGAGGACACTAATTCTATCAAAATATAGCCCTAAATGACTCCAATTTGTGGGCTCGTCAACACCCCCAACTTAAACTTTTGCTTGTCCTCAAGCAAACTCAAGTTCAGCCGTTCAAAAAGGATGTCTCGAACAGTGCTACACAAGACTCAATCATGAATGCACACAACAAAACTTAATTTACTTATGCAAAGATCAAATGTGCACTCAAAGATTCATGTTGTGACTCACCAATATCAAAGAACCTCATGCTCACAATACTTGGTTCAAATGCAAGTTCAAGCTCAACCAAAGTGTTCAAATGCCCTCACACAAGGAATGATTCCAATTTCACACACAAAGGTTTAATCATTTAAAGCTCCAGAATCAAATGCAACGCTCACTCTCACAAGGAAGAACACAACGCATGCTTTCACCCATAGGTTTGCTCGTACCTTCCAATCAACATTTGTTTCAGCTCACTCAAGATCAAAAAGGTCTTTTCAAGGCTTGTAATGGGGCTGAGTGCAAAGGTATGGTCATTTAGGCTCAGTGACTTTCATCCTCATGAAATATGTTGCTCACAACACTTCCTTTCATTTTTATTCATCATTCTCTTTAGTGCTCATAAGTCATACTATTATTCACTTTCCATGGATTGTTTGAGAACCCTATTTCTTTTGTACTTTATTCCACAACTTTCTTTTTCATTTTTTTTTTTTTTATATATATATGGAGGGGTTCCATTTTTATTAAAACCATGGGTAAGAGGAGACTTTCCTTGCACTTATTGACTTGCCCTTATCTTTTCACCACACCCCCAACTTAGGATTTTGGCCTAAGTTGGCTATTCAACTAACCACAACTTCATGAGGATTATGGGTGATGGATAAAGAAAGGTCTAGTTTTCATCAAGTTTTTTCCAAAGGAAGGTAAGGCTTAAGGGGTGTTCAAAAACAATTCACACACTCACAAGGTAGGTCACAAAAGAGGTATATGTCAAATTGGCTCACACTCTTAGAAATTGCCTAAGATCATATCAAGAGATAGCATCACTTAGTTGACCTGACCAATGGGGTAAATTCTAGGATCTATCATGCATGCTTCAAAGTAAGCTTATCACACTAGGCATTGACACTACAGTCAACCAAGACTCCATACTTTCGCTAGTGTGCAATGATCATCACAAGAGACTTAATTCGATACTAGGCTAGTTATAATGAGATGCAAAGAGTTCACTTATTCTCTATGCAACTTCATTTGGCCTCATCGTAGCCGCGCATTCATGTTCGTTTGATTGAGAGCACTATTCAAGTCATCGGTATTGATTAGAACCGAGACTTAAATTTTACAAAAGAACAGCCACTTTCAAAACATGAGAGGTGGCAAAATTTTTTGGATGGGTCAAATTCATTTTGCAATTTAAAACAAAAGGAGCCCTAAGCTCAAACATCCACAGAAACAGTGTAAACACAATTTAAGCACAAAGCCCAAATATAAACAAAACACAAATATCAATAGCACACAGAGGCGGGCCTCACCCCACCACAAATAAAAACATTTGTCCTCAAATGCAAATAACACAGAATATCCAGAATTTAGAATAAAGAAAGACAGAGAAGGAGGTAGAGAAAAATCTTGTCTACACAATCGCTCCATCTGTTTAGGCATCAGTGCTCGATGTGTCAGCCTGAAATTTGATAATTGCCCCTGGAGCTACTTCAGAAGATTCAGCGGCAACTGACTTACTAAGATTGTCCAAGTCATGAGCTGCCAAAAATGAGTGGATAGCTATGAAAAATCCACATCCCCACGAGGGAATAGTGGGGTCTCGGGGATTTTTTCTCTTACTGGCACTCGGATTCTTTCCCTCATTATCCATTTTGGGAGGATTTGTTACCTTTGTATTTTTCCTCAAATTTTCCGCTCTTGTTTGTCGGGGTGGCATATCTCTTCCAGCTAACTTTGGTCTAGCCATTTCTGTAAAGCTTCGAGAAAAAGTTAAAGAGTACTCAGACAAAAGCAAGGCAATTTAATTACGAAATCACTTCGCTGCACCAATTGGCGAAGCGCGTAACTACTTAGGCGATTCACCGAGTGCAGTGCATAGAGAATACAAGCGTGCAGACAAAAGGGCGAACCAGAAGTCTTTCGGCGAGTCGCCGAATGCTTTTGGCGATCAAAGGCTTCTCGCCGAAAGTTACAGATTCAACATCTTATTTGACATTAAATTAACGGCAAGATGGAGATTTAAGGCGAACTGCCGAGTGATTCGGCGAGCTCGACCCAGCTCGCCAAATGACTCAACGTGCCTACTTTTGACCCAACTTCCCGAATTCAACCCCGCAACCCCCCAAAAACAAAATTAAGGCATGCACAACTCAAATTAGGCTTAGACCCAGTGACAATCATGCACAACCCATGATTTTTCATCCAATTCAAAGTGCAACCTTCAAGAATTAACTATTTAACTTAGTACGGGCAAAAATTACGAACCTAATAGGCAAATAAATATTCTAATCCTACCAGAGAGGACCAACACACATTATCAAAGTAATGTCATCGCATTTGAGCACAACTTTTGAGAAAAGGGACGTAGGGCTCGAAAACTAACCTTTGGTGCTGATTAAGAGAAGATTGAAATGCTAGGCGGCAATGTAATCCAACTCCGAGCACAAATCAACACTAGAAATACTCTAGATATGCAAAAATATAGGAGCTAGCGTGTGGGAGTGAGTTTGGGAAGACAAAAAGTGAGGGAAAGTGAATGAATTTGAAACCTTTAAACCTTTGGCTTGCAAAACCATCCAGTTTTCGCCTATTCGACGACATTAGTTCCGATCGCCGATCTATTCGGTGTAACGCCGAGTAGTCATTTGCCTCGTCGAAGTTTACAAAACCTCCATGTTTTGTGGGAGTCCAAACGGCGGTCTCTGTCGAGATTGCTGACACGGTTGGTTGTTCGCCAATAGTTTCCTGTGATCGTCGAATTTTACAGACGCCAATGCAAGATGGTCTTGAGTCTAAGGCGGTCTAGTTCGGAGTCGCCGAACCATATGGCGATTCACTGATTGGACCTGTTGCTCGCCAATTTACACTTTTCGTTCACTCTCCACACTTCCATTTGTACAATCAACACACCATTGTTTTATCAAAGAAAAAGAAAGCAATAAATGGTTTTGGGTTGCCTCCCAAACAACGCCTTAGTGAACTTCGTGGCACGATGTGGAAGTGCCTTCAAGCATCCTCCAGATACACCACTTCAACCAAAGAAATCTCTTGACATTCCCTAAGACATAATTTCAGACGTTGCCCGTTCACTTTAAATGGGAGTCATTCTTGATCTTCAACTTCTATGGCACCATTGGTGAACACCCGCGTTACTCTAAAAGGTCCAGACCATTTGGATTTGAGTTTTCCGGGAACGGGTCTAAGTCAAAAGTTGTACAGAAACACCTAATCTCCCACCTTGAAGTCCCGCTTAAGTATTCGAGCATCATACCATTTCTTCATCTTTTATTTGTAAATGGCTGAACTTTCATAAGATCTGAGTCTAAATTCATCCAGTTCGTTCAACTGCTCTACCCTTCCCCTTGAAGTTTTTGACCATTCTAAATTTAAAGCTTTCAATGCCCATAATGCTTTGTGTTCCAACTCGACGGGAAAATGACACGCCTTACCAAAAATCAACTGATATGGGGACATACCAATAGGTGTTTTGTAAGCGGTCTGATATGCCCAAAGTGCATCATCGAGCTTCCTAGACCAGTCAGTTCTATTGGCATTCACTGTCTTTGTCAGGATGCTTTTGATCTCCCGATTTGATACCTCCACTTGACCACTTGTTTGGGGATGATAGGGAATTGCTACCTTGTGCTTTACCCCATATTTGCTCGGTGCCATTGAGAACCATTTATTGCAAAAGTGGGATCCCCATTACTAATAATTTCCCTAGGAGTGCCAAATCTTGCAAAGATTTAACATTTCAAAAATTGGACTACACTTTTTCCTTCGTTGTTTGGAAGTGCAATAGCTTCCACCCATTTGGAAACATACTCTACAGCCACCAAGATATATTTATTTCTATATGAGCTCACAAATAGGCCCATGAAATTGATCCCCCATACATCAAATAGCTCGACCTCTAAAATAGGAGTGAGAGGTAATTCGTATCTTCTAGACACGCCGCCTTGTTGCTGACATTGAGAGCATTTCTTCGCAAATTCATGTGCATCCTTGTAGAGGGACGGCCAGTAATATCCACTATGGAGCACTTTAGCGGCGGTCCGAATACCACTATGGTGACCTCCCACTGGAGAGGTATGACAAGCATGGAGAATTTCGACCGCTTTTACTTTCGGAACACACCTTCTAATGACATGGTCAACACACTCTCGAAACAAGTATGGTTCATCCCAAAAGTACTTTTTAACATCGAACATGAACCTCTTTTGTTGGTAAAAGGTCAACTCATCCGGCATCAACCGACACACAATGTAATTTGCAAAATCTGCATACCATGGCGTATGTTTGAGAGATATTGCAAACACCTGTTCATCGGGGAAGGAGTCGTCTATGTCGACCTCATGATCAACATTTTCCCTTACTTCCAACCTTGATAAGTGATTAGCCACTTGATTTTCGCATCCTTTTCGATCTTTTACCACAAAATCAAATTCTTGTAATAGTAGCACCCAACTTATCAATCTTGGTTTTGCGTCTTTCTTTGCCATCAAGTAACGGAGCGCAGCATGATCAGTATGTATGATTACTTTGGTGCCTAGCAAGTATCCCCGAAACTTTTCAAATGCATAGACTACCGCAAGCAACTCTTGTTTAGTGATCGTATAATTGCGCTAGGCACAATTTAGGGTCCTGCTTGCGTAATAAATTGGGTGAAATAGTTTGTTGCACTTTTGCCCCAACACAACCCCCAATGCCATACCACTAGCATCACACATTACTTCAAAAGATTCGGACCTATTAGGGCTGATGATAATTGGGGTGGATACCAGTTTCTCTTTCAAACACTAAAATGCATTCATACAAGCGTCGTCAAAATATATTTTCACTTCCTTCTCTAAGAGTTTGTATAATGGGTGTGCAATACTTGAGAAGTCTTTAATGAACCTTTGGAACTCTGCATGCCTTGAGAAGCTGCGAACACCCTTCACTAAAATCAGCGGGGGTAATTTCTCAATGACCTCAATTTTTGCCTTGTCAATTTCCAGCCCCTTTTGCGATACCTTGTGCCCAAGAACGATACCTTATTTCACCATAAAGTGACATTTTTTCCAATTGAGAACTAGATTCGTATCCACACATCTTTGGAGCACCTGCCCTAAGTGTGTCAAGCATTCTTCAAACGTGTCCCCTACGATTGAGAAGTAGTCCATGAATACCTCCATAGAGTCTTCGACCATATCCGCAAAAATAGACAACATGCAACGCTAGAATGTTGGTGGGGCATTACATAACCCGAATGGCATCCTTTTGAATGCAAATGTTCCATAAGGGCAAGTAAAAGTGGTTTTGTCTTGGTCTTCTAGCGCAATAGAGATTTGATTGTAACCGGAATACCCATCTAAAAAACAACACCACCCCATTTCCGATAACCGGTCAAGCATCTGGTCCATAAAAGACATTGGGAAGTGGTCTTTTTCGGTCCATGAGTTAAGCTTTCGATAATCCATTCATACTCTCCACCCAGTCACTGGTCTAGTCGGCACGAGTTCCCTTTTTGCATTTGGGACAACAGTGATATCTCCCTTTTTTGGTACACATTACCCATTTACTATCTGCAATCGGGTAGATTACTCCCGCGTCTAATCACTTGATAATCTCCTTTTTCACTACCTCTTGCATTGGTGGGTTCAATCTCCATTGATGTTCCATGCTAGGTTTACATTCATTATCATGCCGAATCTTGTGCGTACAGATACCAGGAGGAATGCCCACTATATCAGTTATGGTTCATCCTATAGGTTTTATATGTTTCTACAGTACTTCAATAAGCAAGTTCATCTGCCTTTCAATCAAGTCAGTTGCGATAATCATGGGTAAAGTATTATTGGCTCCCAAGAAGACATATTTGAGATGAGAGGGTAGTACTTTTAACTCTAGATTTGATGGTTCCTAAGTTGATGGCTTTGCAGGAGGACTTCCTCTGTTTTTCAGGTCAATATCCAACTTTATTGGATTCCTTGCATACACTCCTAATCCTAATAAGGCAGCTACCACTTCATCATAGCCTTGAACTTCAGATTCATCATAATTAGCAAGCACATACTCAAGAGGTTCATTATTTCGCATCAAATGGCTCACACTTTCCACCGCTGCATCTATGATATCCTCAGTTGACACCACATGGATATCGCTTGGTTGTTTTATGGATTTGAAAATATTGAAGGTTTACTCATCATTGTTAACCTGGAACTTCAATTTCTTATTTTCGACATCCACCAATGACCTCCCGGTTGCTAAGAATGGTCTTCCCAAAATAATAGGGATTTCAGCATCGATCTCACAATCTAAAATCACAAAATCAATCGAAAAGATGAACCTATCTACTTTTACAAATATGTCATCGAGTATCCCCACTGGATGCTTGATTGGTCTATCCGCCATAAGGAGTCTCATTGTGGTTGCCTTTGGTTCACCCAAATCAAGCTGCTTGTAGATTGCATATGACATCAAGTTGATGCTTGCTCTTAAATCGCACAAAGCTTTAGCAAATTGGAGCATACCAATGGTGCATGGGATGGTAAATGCCCCAGGATCTTCTCTCTTAGTGATTAGCTCTTTTGTCATAATTGTGTTGCAACTATGGGGTACTTCAATAGTTTCATAGTCCAAGCTCCTTTTCTTTATAACTAGCTCTTTCATGAATTTGGCGTATCTCGGCATTTCCAACAGTGCTTCCACCAGAGAGAGGTTAATGGATAATTTCTTGAACACTAACAAGAAATTTTTGAACTTCTCGTCTTCATTCTTTTTTTCAAGCGTTGGGGAAATGGTGGAGGTATCTTGGGTAAAGGGTGCATGACTTTTCGAACTTGAACTTGTTGCTCTACTTCCTCATGTGGTTCTTTGGCAAGGTTTTGTCGAATAGGTAATTCGTGTTCCTCCATACCTTGGCTCTCTTCATGCTTTCGAGGATCCTCATCTTCCATCACACTCTCTATTGCCACATTTCCACTACGGGTAACTACAGTAAGCACTCTTTCAATATCTTTTATCGGTGTTTTGGACGTTAATTGGGCTGATAATAAACTCAATTGACCTTCCAGCATTTTGATGGCATCATCATGAGAATTCACTTTACTATTCAATGATGAAAAGTCATCTTTCATCCTTTTTAGCAAATCATCATAGCCCTCAACTTTATCGAGTGTGCGAGACAATAAATCATTTACCCGAGGACTACTTGCACTTCATTTGGATTTTGGGCTTTCACTCAAGTGAGTATGGTCCTCCTCATGATCATCCTGCTCAGTCCAATCTTGCCAATATCTCCTTGGTTCTTCACCCCTATAATAGTTCCAACCTTGATTTCCACCCCGCTGTTGATAGCGTGGGTGGAAACCCTCCTCGTATCTTCTTTTGTTCCAACCTTGATTCTCCCCAATATTGAGTAACCGGAAGAAGAACCCTCCTCAACTCGAAATACTCCACATTTCCCCTTTATATGTTCTTGTAGAATTTTCATCTGAGACAACATCTTTTGGATGTTTTTGTCCCTCTCCCTTTCTTTGTCGAGTTGTTCTTGTGTTAATCTGAAGCACAATGGGGAAACTTGATCATATTTGGTGTACCATGCCTGGTTTACTTTAGTCATACCATCTAGGAGAAATGAGGCTACTTTTGTAACATTATTCGTCCTTGTACCAATTGATTAGCTATCCTTTTTATTAATTGAGTGCAGACTCCAGTAAAAGTATTGGAGCAACAATTCACCTGGCAGTCCATGCGTTAGGCACTTACGCAAAAATCTCTTGAACTTTGTCCATGATTCGTGAATTGGTTCACCCTCCTTTTACTTGAAATTCTGAATGTCGTCCCTCAGTTTCATCATTCTTGATGGAAGAAAGAATCTTTCATGAAAGGCCATAACCAGCTCCTCCCATGATTTGATGGAGTTGTTTGGAAGCTCGACCAACTTAGTAGCTCCCCCGATCAATGATAATGGAAATAAGCGAAATCGTATGGATTCTTGAACGATAAAAGGGTGCACACTTCCATAAAGTTGCTGATATGTTCGTGCAGATCTTCATGCTCTAACCCTCCAAATAAACCTCTTGAATGTATGAGCTAGAGTGTCGCGCTAGTAACTTCAAACATTGCATTTCCGTCAGCTTGTGGCATGCAAATTACACCCATCTCACACATGTGGGCAGGGTTATAAACACTATTAACATCATTGATGTCGTCTTGATGAACAGCACCATCCGCTGGATGACCCGCTTGGCAGCTATTCTCCCCGTTTGCACTCATATGTCTTGTTGTGACACACAAATACTCAAAACAAAACTAAAAATTAAGTGAGTAAACTATGATTAAGAAGAACAAAAATTCTACTAATCTAAAAATTCTCAAATAACACCACTCCCCGGCAGCGGCGCCATTTTAATGTTTGCGTAATCAAGACACAACTTCCAATGCAAGTGTCTACGATCATACAATAGTAAAGTAACTCAACCAAAGGTTGGGGTTGAGTCCCAAGGGAGTGGGCTTGAGAATTAGTAAAAAAATAAAATTAAGTTCTAATTTGTCATAGCTAAAAACATTTTCGAATATAAACATGTTAAATCTAAGAGGTGATGCAAACGTCAATTAACAATGGGGTTTTTTGTCACAAGTAAGTAGAAACAACAAAAATTCAAAGAGTACTAATTAAGGAGATGAGGTTCTTGGGATGTGATAGAAATAAAGGAAAAACTAAACTATTGGGTACATACTTTTGACAATAAATCTGTTGAATATTTGTGACTACGCTAGACTATAGAGGGGGTAAATTCTCTCTCGAGCAACTTACCCCAAATCAAATGGGTTCCTCTCGGACACCCACTTGTTGTATGAAGAGCTGCCTCCGCCTTATCCCACACACTCTCTCGAGCTGAGTGTGTGGGAATGAGACTAGGGTTCACTCTCTCGACCTGAACCTCATGTCGACCCAATCCCACCGACCATCAATTTAGTAGTCTTAGTTTTACGACCTCTCTCTCGACCAAGCTGAAAACACAAAGGTGAAATCGTATTTGAACTATAATTTCATTAAGTTCCACCACAACTACTAAACGAAATCACATCTAAACAACAAATAAATCATCAACAAGCAAGACCTTACAGATAATTTAACCCATATTCACAAAATCACATCCCAAGAATTGGGGTTTTAGCTAGACATGTAAAAGAGATAGAAATTTATACCAAAATGAGTTTGCATTCAAATGGGTATGAAGATTTAAGTCTCAAAACAAGCCAAGATTGAAGAATCCACAAGACCCAAGTCCGATTTCTTGGAGTTGAAACCCTTTGAATCTTCAAGTTCTTCAAAACCCTCTCCAAACTTAGAACTCAAAAGTCTATATTAAAAAATTTATATTAAAAAATCTGATCCTAAACTATAACTCTTCAATGAGTATTTATACTTTTCAAAAATCTGTGTTGCATCGGATTATTCGGCGTCGTTAGTCGAGATCGCCGATCAACTCGACGATCCCCCTTTGGTAGGTTTCATCGCCGTCTTGCTCTATACTTCAGCATCGTCGTGTTTGGATCATTGGGCTACATAGTACAGCTTCACGGAACTACTGGGCGATACGCCGACTGCTCCTGTTCACCGTCGATTCGATCCTTTCCTTCAGGGCTCAGCACACTGGAACAAAAGGCGAGGATAAGACCATTTGGCAGCTCGCCCAATGGGTTCGGCGATTCTCATATCTTCATTTCTTCGATCTCTCAGCTACTTTTGTTCCTTTTTGCTAAGTAGTATCCATGCTTTCCCTCAAACCTCAAATACCTGAAACTTAAGGGTTTTCATTAGATATTGAGACAAAATATGCATTTGAGGACACTAATTCTATCAAAATATAGCCCTAAATGAGTCCAATTTGTGGGCTCATCACGGGTCTTGAATTAAAAGTTAGGTGTCACACCTCGAGCCTATACCCTAGACATGACTGGCACTCGAGAATCATTAGTGGTTTTCAAGCGAACCCTTAGCCTGAATGAATAATTAGCAAAAGATTTACTCGAGAATTATAAGTTTAAAATAACTGGAAACAAAACATCCAAGTCAAAAACTGAATCTTAACCGTCTGGAAACACTAAATGTATCAGTTAAGTTTTAGCAAAACATATGAAAAAGAAAATACTGAAAGACTCTCAAATATTATTTATTTATGAAGCCTTTACTATTTTAAGATAGGCGTCGGGACAAGACTCACGACAACCTTAAAGAACTACTAAATCAAACAATGAATGGAGTCCTCCAAAAGCAAAAAGGTCTAACCAAAAGCTTATAAGAAGCTATGTGATCTCAACGAAACACATGATGATGTTGAACATCTGTATTTGCATCACAAAATGATGCAAGTCGAATGACATCAATTAAAGTATGTAATAAGATTGAGTGACCCTAAGGCGGAAATTGTCCTAAAGTAGCCATAGCACAATTACTGAACTGAAGGGTTGAAATATAACTCAACTAAAGTAAAGCATAAACATGAGATAAAAATCATTTAAGCTTCACAAATAAACTGCAATAAGAACAAATATTGAACTAAACTGAAATATATGTATTCTTTACTTTATGGGGAGTTTCTCTAATCGACAACCATCACTATGAGCCTCGTGATGATACAATGTTTCACCCACGTTGTCAAAATTTCCCTATACTTGCAAGAGTATAGAATAAAACTTAACTCATGGATCCATATAAAAGGCCTTCTCAAGAGGCAATGAGGAGTCGTTCGAATGTTGGTGTGATCCTATCTCATGCTGGCTATGTGGTATATGGGGTTAGGAGTTATCTGAACTCTCACCCAAATCGGTGCTCAATAGTAGGAGTGAACAAAACCGAACTAAAAGCCGAACCAAACCATAAATTGAGTCAAATTGGAAAAAAATCCGACTAATGATTTGATTTGACTTGGTTTGGTTTGGTATTAAAAAAAGCCCGACTTTACTTGGGTTGGTTTGGTTTTAACTAAAAAAAAGTCAACCCGAGACCAAACCAACCCGACATTATATATATAATTTTTAAAATTTATTTTATACATAAAAGTATTACTTTGATGTAATTTCTAAATATTAGTTATATGTTTTCATAATTTTTATCTTTTAACATATTTTTTCAAGTTTTTTAAGACTTAGAGTTTTGAATGGTCCAATAAAGGTTATAGTCCATATATATTAGTAACTCTAACAAAGCTCAATCCAAAATCAAATCAATACTAATGCTAACAAAATAAATTAATTCAACACTAAGAATGACAATAATGTTGAATATTTGTTCTATATTTTTACATTGGCTTAGACATTTAAAATACATAACCTATTTTTTTTTAATGCTTATCATGTAATTGATACTTATTAGACTTATTTTAGCATGATTTAGTACTTTTAAATTATAATCATTATCATTACGACTTATCAATTTGTAATATTTTCTTTATACGATTTCATTATTATTTTTTATTAAATATTTTAGTGTCATCACTCATCTCATATTTTGTGTTATTTTCTTAAGAACACCTTAAATAATTGTATTTTGGTTGGATTGAAGAAATATTTGGAGCACAAGTTAATTATGTTTGTATGAATACTTTACCGGAAAAATTCCAAAACCCAAAAAAAATTTGAGGTTTATTAGTTTGGTTTGATTTAAAAATTTGACACAAATGGTTTGGTTTAGTATTTGGAAAACCTGAACTAACCCGAGGTTGATAAACCCAAAAAAAACTTGAGTTTTATTAGTTTGGTTTCGTTTATAAATTTAAAAATTTGTCACAAATGGTTTGATTTGATATTTGAAAAATCTAAACCAACCCGGTCAGGTACACCCCTACTTAGTACTACTCCCAAAAACATATAACTGGATGCCCTGTAAAAGTAATCTATGAGTTGAGATAATTTTTCAAAAAGCTCTCTTCAAGAGGTAATTGAAGTGTATTGAATATGTCTGAAAACTCTTTATACCTTTTTTGAAAATAATACTCTCTTTTCAATGTAAAAATGATACATTTGATACCATTTAAATTCCCTTAAACTTTTGTGAAAATAATGTTTTTAAAACACTCTCTCTTGGACTTACTTTGATTCTCAACATCAGTGTAAACAACTACTAGCTCGAAAATACTTTTAAAAGAACTCACTATACATAGGTTCATGTGGAAATGCAAACATGAACAACAATTCCAGAATATAATCTCAATGCATAAAACATTGCAATTCATAATATAAGAATTTAGAATTCGGAATAAGCATATAACTCATATCAAGAATTCCATGAAATTGAGGGTATAACCCTAGATTAAAATTTCACTGACTAAATTAAGATGTAGGGCGTGAGAATGAACTTAGTCCAATATTATGATTAGTCTTACATACCTGGATGAAAAAAATTCTTGCCGAAACTGGAAGAATGCTTGAAAACCCTAATTTTCTCCTCTTGGATCCTTGCTTTAAGACTTTGAAGCATTAATGAGAGTAATAGGGTCGATTAATACTATTTAGAAACTTATTTAGGTGTAAAAACGTTAGGATTTGAGCTTAGAAGAGGTGGGAAAAAACTGAAACACCCCTCTTAAAAACTGTCAGATCAACTCTACGACTTCGGTCTACGGGACCCTTCCGACGGGTCGTAGGACTTTCTACGGTCCGTAGGACCTTCTTGTAGAACTCATGGTTCCTCAATTTTTCTAAGTCTAAATCCATTCTACGAGAACTTTATATGGCCTGTAGATGCTCCTACGACTCATCATGTTGAACTGTAGACACCCATCAAAGACTTGGTATTTTTTCAAAAATCAAGCCCCTTCCTACGATTACCTTCTTGGGACTGTAAGACTTTCTACAGTCCGTAGACCAGGTCGTAGAAATTGGCACCAAATTATTTTCTGCAAGTTTTCCCATTTTAGTCCAAGTCCCAACTTTTGAGATGTTACTATATCTCCCCCTTGGATATATTTTTCCTCGAATGAGATTAAATTAAGTATGAGAGGAGTAGGGAAAGGTATAACAACCCCATATAACTCAAATTGCACATAAAAGCTCATGAACTCAAAACACTGAAAGAATATCTGAATGGAAATAGTACACTAGGATGAGTTATTACCTTGGACTGAAACTGAATCAGAGGGAAAAAGATGAGAGTATCTAGTTTTCATATCCTCTTCGACTTCTCATGTAGCTTTTTCAACAAACTGATTTCTCCACAAATTTTTTTACGGATGCAACCTCATTGATTCTCAACTTGCGAACCTTACGATCAATAATATGAACTAGAGTCTCCTCATAGGATAAGTTGTCTTTCCCACCAACACTCTATATAGGCATAGTAAGTGAAGGATCTCCCAAACACTTCTTTATCATGGAAATATGAAATATCATATGGACAATTGCTAACTCTGGTGGTGGCTCCAACTTTTTTTTTAAAAACACCAACTCATAAGCTACATTATCGATCTTCTTGAATATTCGGTAAGGACGAATACATTGGCACTAAGCTTCCCTTTCTTATCAAACCTCATAACACCCTTCGTGGTTGAAACATTCAAATAAACCCAATCGTCGACCTCAAACTCCAAATCTCTTCTTCTAATATTTGTCTAGGATCTGACGACTTTGTTGTTTTAACCTCTCTTGAATAATCTTCATTGTTTCCATGGATTGATGAATCAAGTCTAGCCCTATTAACCCAGCTTCACCAACCTCAAACCAGTCCATAAGAGATCTACATTTTCGCCTATAAAGAGACTCATAAGGATTCATCTAGATACTGGAGTGATAACTGTTACTATAAGCAAACTATATATGAGGCAAGTGATCATCCCAATTACCTTCGAAATGCATGACACATGCTCTCAACATATCCTCTAGGGTCTGAATTATGCGCTCTGCTTGACCATCAATTTGCGGATGTAATGTGGTACTAAGGTTTACCTTTGAACCCAAACCTTTCTAAAAGGACTTCCAAAGTTGAGTGGTGAATTGAGTACCCCCTTCTAAAATGATGGACAAAGGGACTTTATGAAGTCGGACTACCTCCTCAATGTACAATCTGAAGTAGTCTTCTATTGAATCTATAGCCTTAACTGGCAAAAATGGGTTGATTTAGTCATCCGATCTACAATCACCTAAATCGAATCATGTTGCATCGAAATTGGAGTAAACTAGTAATAAAATCCATATTAATCATCTCATACTTCCATTTTGGGAGGGCTATGTTCTAAGCCACACCACATTGCCTTTGGTGCTCAGTCTTAACTTGTTGGAAATTTGGTACTTAGCAATAAAATATGTAATACACCTCTTCATACCATTCCACCAGAAGATTTCTCTCAAGTCGTGGTACATCTTCATAGAATCCGAATGAATCAAATATCCAGAACTATGAGCTTCTATCATGATCATCTCATAGAGATCATCTATCTTTCGAAAACACAACCTGCCTTGATACCTCAACATAACATCTCCCCCTTGTTCAAAAGTCATCACCTTCTATTTATGAACATTTTTTTGCTCAAGTAGGATGGGGTCTTTGTCTTGCTTCTCCTTCACTTTCATAACTAAGGACGATTCATCCCTATTCATTACAACAACTCACTCTTACTTAATAATTTTTTTATTTAGTTTTATTAATAAATTGTATATACGGACTCCCAAACGGGCAAGTCTGTGCATTTCCTTTGACAACTCTTTCTTCCCTTCCTCAACATGAACAGTGCTACCCATGGACAACCTTCTCAGAGCATCATCAACAACATTAGCCTTACCTGGTAGATAATACTCATGTCATAATCTGTGAGTAACTCTAGCCACCTCATTTGTCTGAGATTAAGTTTCTTCTGACTGAAAACATACTAAAGACTCTTGTGGTCAGTGAACACATACACATGCACGTCATAGAGATAGTGATGCCATATCTTAAGAACAAATACTACTGCCGCCAACTCGAGATCATGAGTTGGATAATTCCTCTTATGGATTTTAAGTTGTCTAGAGGCATAAGTTATAATCTTACCATTCTGCATCAATGCACAACCAAGCCCAACATTGGATGCATCACAATAAACAACAAAACCATATGTTCCCTCTGGTTGGGTCAACATCAGAGAAATAGTCAATCGAGTTTTCAACTCTTGGAAGTTTTTCTCACAAGCCTCAATCCGTTGAAACTTAAAATTGTCTTTTGAGTCAACAAAGATGAAATAGATGAAAAATCCTCGACGAACCTTCTATAGTAACACGCCTAACCTACGAAACTCCTTATATCATTTGGGGATGTGAGTCTGGGCCAATTCTGCACCGCCTCAATTTTCTGAGTGTTGACTCGAATTCCCTCACCAGACAATATGTGGCCTAATAATGCCATGGATTTAAGCCAAACTTCACACTTAGAAAATTGGAATATAACTCTTGATCCTTAAGAGTTTGAAGGACTACTCTAAGATGACTAGCATGATCTTTCTTATTCCTTGAGTAGATTAGGATGTTGTTGATGAACATGCTAACAAACATATCCAAATACTACATAAATACTTTGTTCATGAGATCCATGAATGTTGAAGGAACATTATTCAAATTGAAAGATGTAACAAGAATTCATAATGATCATAACGGGTCCTAAAAGCTATCTTTGGAATGTCACTTTCTCTCATTTTAAAATGATGATAGCCAGATCTGGGGTCTATCTTAGAGAAGCAAGTGACACCCAGAAGTTGCTCGAAAATGTCATCAATTCTAGTAAGGGGATACTTGTTCTTTATAGTGACATTGTTCAACATGCAGTAATCAATGAACATCATAAGCAAACCATCTTTCTTTTGCACGAATAAGGCTGTAGCGCCCTAAGATGAGACACTTGGTAAGATGAAACCCTTATCAAGGAGATCTTTCAACTGCTTTTTAAAATCTTTTAACTCAGCTGAAGCCATTTAGTATGGTGGAATAGAGATGAGTTGAGTATCCGGAAGAACGTCAATTCCAAAGTATATATCCTTTTCAAGAGGGACTTTGGGAAGATCTTCGGGAATACTTCTGGAAATCACTTATGACTCGAATTGACCAAAGAAGTGGTTTCTCAACACTAGATTCATTAACTCTTGATAAGTAATAGATGCACCCCTTGGAGACTAACTTTCTAGCCTTAAGGTATGAGATGAAATGACCCTTAGGCACTGTTGGATTACTTCTCCACTATTAGCCTGACTCATAGGAAATGAAAACTTGACTACTCGAAATATAATCGATTGATGCATAACAAGCGTAAAGTCGGTCCATGCCTAGAATGACATCAAATCTATTATGTCTAATTAAACTAAATCAACTATGGTATCTCTGTGATAGATGGATATGGTACAATTTTGATAGACTCTTTATGCTAGAATAGACTCACCAACGGGTGTAGAAACACTAAACGACTCAAGAATTTGTTCGAGGCAAATCCGAAACCTCATGGCTGCATAAAGAGTTACAAAAGATTAACTCGCATCTGGATCAAGTAAGGCATAAAAATTGAGATAAAGGACTTTAAGCATACTCGTGACAACATATGGTGAGTTGTTCTGATCCTACTGACTAGCCATAACATACATACAGTTTGTTCCTCCATTTATTCATGAAGTAGCACCCATTTGGGTGACCCTATCGGCTGGAGCTATTGAAGAAGATTAGACTTTATTGCCCCCATTACCTTTCCCCCTCCCCCGGGAAATATCTCAAGAAGTGACCTATTTGACCACATCTAAAACACCCATTTGTGTCATCACGCCACTCTCTTGGATGGTTCCTTCCATACTTAGTGCAAGTTGGGCTCCGAGTAGCTCATTGTGCCACGCTACCCCGAGACTGAGAACGCTGTCTACTAAAATTCTGGAAATTCTGATTCATGTGGTCATTTATATTCCTTGGTGTAGGCGCACTAGCTAACGATGGATAAGGTCCAAACGACCTTTGTTAAAAGGAGGACTGATTCCCATTTCCAGTCTTCTAATGGCCGAACTCATGGTTTATTGTCTTGGCCCTCATATTTTGATACTCTTCTCTATCCTTCACTTTATCCTCCTCCACCTGTTGTACATGACTCATAATCCTAGATACACCATATCCCCTATCAGCATAGTCACCTTACCTTCCATATTTAATAAGCAGGAGAGTTCCGACACAAACAAACTCATTCTGCTCTTCATATCATCCACCATCTCTGGAGCATAGCAAGATAATTGGGTGAACTTGAGGTTGTATTCCTGCACACTTATGGACTCTTGCTTTAGGCTAAAGAACTCTCTTACCTTTGCTTATTTTAACTCTCGAGGAAATAAACCTCTCAATAAGGCGTTCTTGAACACAATCTAGCCTAAGAGTGGTACACATTCTCCCCTAGAACTGCTATGTAGCCAACTCCATATCCCAACAACACCCTTGAACTGATATGTAGCCATATCCCAACAACACCCTTGAACTGATATGTAGCCAACTCCATACGCTATGCATCATCAACATGCATAACCTCAAACCCCTTATAAAGCTCATCCATATAGTTTTCGGGATCTTTATTGAGCTTTGACCAGTGAACCCTGGGGATTTATCGTCAACAACTCCCAACTCGGGAAGTTTCATCCCCATCCTGATAGTCTACACTACCTGGAGACCAACATATGTTGTCACAACCTTAGTCAATAACTGGATGACATTTCGAAACTCAATAGTAGTGATGTTAGCCTGAGGTGGTTACACAACAGGTGCACTGGGACCTCCTTGTCCAACTAGTATAAGTGGATCCTGAAGATTCACTTTCCTTCTAGTAGGACGTTCTCTGACATTTCTTCGTGGTGGTATAGTATGAAAATACATGTAAGCACGAATTATAAGAAACCTTTATAGAGTTAAACTTTATCACACGAACTGGAGTATGAAAAAAAAAGACAATTCCTAATGTTTTATAGCCTCTCTATCATCAATGTGGTGTGTTTCACATCGATTAGAATGAATCTACTAGATACGACTTTATAGACACCCTAGGACACTTGAACTTTGTGCTCTAATACCAAGTTTGTCACACTCTGAGCCTACACACTAGACATGGCCGAAACTCGAGAACCATTAATGGTTCACAAGCGAACCCTTATCTTGACTGACTACTTACGAAAGATTTACTCGAGCATTTATAAGTTTAAAACAACTGGAATAAAACATCTAAGTCAAATATTGAATATAAACTGTCTGAAAACATTGAATATATAAGTGATAGTTTTTGCAAAGCATCTGAAAAAGGAAATCCTAAAAGACTCTCAGCTATTGTCGATTTATAAAGCCTTTACTATTTTGAAGATAGGCATCAGGAAAAGACCCATGACAACCTTAAACAACTACTAAAGCAAACAATGGTTGGAGTTCTCCGAAAGCAAGGAGACCTCACCAAAAGCTAACAAGAAGTTAGGTGATCTCAATGAAATGCATGTTGATGATCCTGAACACATGTATCTATATCATAAAATGATGTAGCTCGAATGACATCAGTACATTGAATGTACAATATATAACAAGATTGAGTGAACAGTAACTGAACATGAGATAAAAATCATTTAAGCTTCACAAATAAAATACAATAAGAGAAAATACTGAACTGAAATAATATATATATATATAGAGATATATTATATTCACTCTTTACTGTACGGTGAATTTCTCTAACCGACAACCGTCACTATGAGCCTCGTGATGATAAAATATCTTACCCACATTGCCAGAACTGTCTTATACCTTGCCAAAGTATAGAACAAACCTCAAATCATGGATTCATATAAAAGGTCTTCTCAAGAGGCAATGAGTAGTCGCCCGAATGTTGGTGTGATTCTATTCCACATTGGTTACGTGGTTTATGAGGTTGGGAGTTATATGAACTCTTATCCAAATCAGTGCTCAATACTATTCCCAAAAATATATAACTGAATGTTCATGTAAAGGTACTCTATGAGTTGAGATAATTTATCAAAATAACATCTTAAAGAGGTAACTAGAGTTATATTGAATCTATTTGAAAACTTTTTATATCTTTTTTGAAAATCATACTCTCTTTTCAATGAAAAAATAATATATTTGGGACCATTTAAGTTCCATTACACTTTTCTGAAAATAATATTTTTAAAACTCTCTCTTGGACTTACTTTGATTCTCAACATCAGTGAAAATACTGGCTCGAAAATACTTTTAGAAAAACTAACTATATATGGTTCATATGAATACTTTTAGAAAAACTGACTATATATGGTTCATGTGGAAATACAAACATGAACAATAATTCAAGAATCTCAATGCATAATATATCGCAATTCTTAATATAAGAATTTAGGACTCCGAACAAGATCATAGCTCATATAAACAATTCCATGAAACTGAGGACATAACCCTAGATCAAACTTTCATTGACTGAATTAAGATGTAGGACATAAGGACGAACCTAGTTCAACACTATGATTAGTCTTACATACATGGAAGAAAAAAGTTCTCGGCAAACTGAAAGAATGCTTGAAAACCTTAGTTTTCTCCTCTTGGATCCTTTCTCTAAGATGTGGAAGCGTTAATAAGATTAATTGGGTCGATTAATACTATTCAGAACCTTATTTAGGTGTAAAAACAGTGGGGTTTAGGCTTAGAAGGGATGGGAAAAGACTGAAATACCCTTCTTAAAAACTATCGGATCAACTCTACAGATTCGGTCGACCGTATTGTCAATCCGTAAGAAAAGCACTGGAGACCAACTTTGGGGTCAACTTCTATGGGACCCTTCCTACAGGTCGTAAGACTTTCTGCGGTTCGTACGACCCTTTTGTAAAACCCATGGTTCCTCAATTTTTTTCTAAGTCTGAAATCACTCTACGGTTACTTCCAACGGCCCGTAGAAGGTCCTACAACTCGTCCTATTGAACCATCATAGACACTTATCGGAGACTTGATATTTTTCCAATAAATCATGCCCCTTTCTACGATTACCTTATACATAGTAAAACTTTCATGATCTGTAGACTGACTCGTAAAAACTGGCACCATATCATTTCCTGCAACTTTTTCCCTTCCAACCCTCGTCCCAAGTTTCGAGGTGTTATATTAGGTCCTGCATCGGGTGTCGAGGTCGGGTTTTGATTTAGAATCTCTCAAATTGGGTATCAGAGTCGGGTCCTAAATTGGGTGTTAAGGTCGGATCTCGATTAAAAAATTAGCTTCCACATCGTGTGTTAGGGTCAGGTCCTAGATTTGAAGTCAAGTCTCGGTTCGAAAGTTGGGTCCCGATTCGAAAGTCAAGTTACGTATCAAGTTTTGGGGTCGAGTGCTAATTCGAAAGTCGAGTATAAATTCAGGTGTAAGGTCTCAATTTAGGTATGGGGTTTCGAGTTTGGGTCAGATGTCGGGATCGGGACCTAAATCAGTCTTCGGGGCCGAGTGTTGGTGTCAGGGTCAAGGTTGGGTCTAGTTGAAATGTCGGGTTTCAGGTCGGGAGTCGAGGTAAGGTCCCAAGTCGGGTGTTGGG
This sequence comes from Solanum piurae, assembly GCA_029582685.1. Taxonomy (NCBI): domain Eukaryota; kingdom Viridiplantae; phylum Streptophyta; class Magnoliopsida; order Solanales; family Solanaceae; genus Solanum; species Solanum piurae. Next base: position 23,798 of record JAJOOO010016004.1, read on the forward strand.
GTTGGATCTCGGATCGGTCATCAAGATCATGTCTAGGTTCGAGTGTTGGGGTCGGGGTCGGGTCTCAGTTCAAATATAGATTCTGGAATTGAGAGTCGGGGTTAAGTCCTTGGTCGACTCTCGAGGTAGGATCCTAGATCGATCGTCGGGGTCATATCCCAGTTCAGGTATCGAGGTCGGGTCCTAAATCAGTTATCGAGATTGATTTTTGGATCAGAAACTATTTTTCTAAAAAATATTTTCTATTCTTTAGCTAAAAGTAAAAGATACTTTCTGAAAAATATTTTTCATTCACCACCTAAACACAAAAAATATTTCTCGAAAAGTATTTTTCACTCACCAACCAAAAATGAGTAAATAAGTTAGAAACCAACTTGTTTTCGAAGAAAATATTTTCTAGAAAAAACATTTTCCATAGAGAATATTTTCCTTCGTGTGTTCAAATATGGTAAAAGTAGCACATGAAGTTCATTGTTTCTCCCCCGTGAAGACTGCAAACTGATATTTTTGAAAATAGAATATAATAATTGTAGATCTACCAAAATGTTGAAATCTTGAATGTCACAAGTCAATTTCATCGAAATAATAAGGAAAATAAATGACATGATGTTTTGAGACAATTTTCTATGATTTGAAATGAAAAAGTAATAGAACTACAGTTGAAAGAGTAACTAAAATGAATAATTGAATGTAACCATCGCCAGGGATATAAGCTTCAGATCTGTAGGAAAAAAAAGGACCAATTTAGACGAAGAAAGGAGAGCAAGTAGAGAATGAGAGAAGAAGAAGAAGAATTGGGTAAGAAAAGATGATAAATATTCAATATTTGTTAATTCTTCCTGAATAAATTCACTGTCTGTAGTGGAAAGGCATGTACCCTCACGTGACCTCTAACACATGTTTCTCATGTGACAAATAATTCGAATCATGACATCTACCTTGATTTAAATGACTTATATAACATATTGGTTCATCGACCTTAATGCCATGGACCAATATTATTAATTAGGTAAAAGATACTCCCTCTGTCCCAATTTATATGACATACTTTCCTTTTTAGTCAGTCCCAAAAAGAATGACACATTTCTATTTTAAGTAACAATTTGTCTATAAAATGTCATTTTTACCTTTAATGAAATGATTTACAACCACACAAATTTCTATCATTCATTTTGGACCACAAGTTTTAAAAGTCTTTCCATTTTTCTTAAAATTTGTGTCAAATCAAAGTACATCATATAAAATGGGACGGAGGGAGTAATAAAAATTATTGAGACCCATGGGTTGTGGGTAAAGTTGATAGAATACTAGTCTAATAGAGGTAGTTTGTTATTGTTACTTTAATAATCAATCAATCAATCAAATTAATATGAGATGTAAAAGTTCGCATTTCTCTCCCATCTCCCTCTTATTCTCTCTCCGTCTTTGTTTCCTTCGTCATTGAAGCATAATCTCAGATTCCAAATCAATATTCTTGCCACAAATTAGGTGATGATTGTTCTCTCTCTGCTTCGATATTTTATGCATTTCACCTTAATTTTATCATTTATCATGTTTGTTTCAACAGAATCACTATTTGATGATCTGGTACTCGATGACATTTTTTCTGTTTTAATGCTCGTATCTTTGGATTTTGGGATTCATTGATTCTTCGAATTATCTGAGTTTTGTGTACCTTGATTCCGCTTGCATGATTGCTCCGATTACCATTTATGTTGTATGTGTCTGTTGTGGAATTCGAACGGCTTCTATCCTTTTTTTGATTTATGGGCTTCTGATGCTACCAATTACTTTTACAATTCTCTTTCCTAGTTGTTCCTTGTCCTGCTAGCATTCTATTTCCTTTCTGATGTTTTGCTTTGCCAGTGTCATCCTGTTTGGATTGATATGTTTCCTTATTTATGGAATGTACATTATGTATTTAGTAGGTTTCCAGGGGAAAATGTTATACCTTGGGAAAATTTTTTTGTGGGCCATTTATAAGTGTTTGGTTGGTGCGAAGTTGGTTATATAGGTATAAGGATAGTGTCTTGATGATAGTTTTGAGTATTGAAGGTTGATAACAATGTCTAATTGACTGTGTATCGAGTAAAATAATATGAGAGTTGGGATATTTGTATAGGAATTGACTTCAGGTAACCAAAAGCAAAAAAGCATTTGCCTCAAGGAAAATATGATTGTAGGATTTTTACAAATCCAAATATGTGAAGGCCCTTGTCTCATCCATATCTTCCTTAAGCTTTTCAGCTGACTGACTCATTATATGTTGGTTCCTTGTAAAAGGTGGTCAGGTTGAACGAGAGCAGCTTAGTAGAGAGCAATGAGCCAGCGCCCGTCTGCACTTACAAGACCAACTTCAAGTATGATCTCATTGCACTATCAAACATCTGCTTATGTGCTAATTTAGCTCTGTATGAGAGTAGTTACTTCACTGCAACCATCTTATTGTGTCTTATGTGTTGTTCATGATGTATCTAGAAATTGCATCCAAAATACTTTTTTGTAAATTGATGCATCTAAGCTTAAGAAAACTGGAAGTTTGCAGTCGTTGATACAAAGGTGTAAATAATTGCTTCTCAAATTTCTGAGATGATAATGTCTTTCAATTTTATTGGAGATTGTGTCTGTATTCTTACATTTATCCGCACGCTCAGACTTGCTCATTGGTTGATAGCAATATAAAGATGCTCCTAGGAGAATTTCAGGCATACTCTTTAGAAGTCAAACACCTCTTGTTTAGTTCTGGTTCTTTTTGTTCATCTCTTAAGGTTATGTGCGAGCTACAAAGGCCTGGTCATTCAACTAAAGTTGTGAAGGAGAACATTGAAGAATAGCTGTGTCCATAGAACACTTCTGTTGAGACCGAATAGACCTGTGTCTTCAACATGGGTTAAAGAGGTCAAGATCTCTTGTTTTATAAGGGAATTGGAAGCTTCTATGGTCATGTTTGGTGTAGAAAGGCTTGTTGTCGCCTGTTTTTTTCTTTTAATTTTTTGTTTGGTAGATTATCCAACTCGTCTTAGAAGAAGTTCACATGAAAGTTGAAATGATTACACTAAAGAGCCATAACTTGTTAGCCATGTAGGTGGATCCCCATGTCTGTACTCAACCTTTGATTGTTAGAATGGTGGTAGAGCTAGGAATTTCATCAAGGGGATTCAAGAAAAGCTCTCTTGTGTCTAGGGGATTTAACAATTTTTATATATACACATAAGAATATTTTTCACTTGTATTGCACCCAAGGGTGTGGCCTAGTGGTCAATGAAGTGGTTGAGAATCCTGAGGTGTCAGGTTCAGAACTCAAAACACTAGGTGATTCTTCCCATCTGTCGTAGCCTTGGTGGACAGAGTTACTTGGTACCTGTAGCTGGTGGGAGGTGACAAGTATCCCGTGGAATTAGTCAAGGCGCGCGAAAGCTGGCCCGAACACCACGGTCATAAAAAAAATAAAAATCACCTGTATACATAGTACAACTTTCCAGTGAAGAGGGTTTAGTTGAACCCCCTCGGCAGAAGTGTCTCCGCTACTGATGTTAGAGCATTTTTAAAAGCTGAAGTGTATATGCTTGTCTTTTGTTATTGCTGTTTACTTCATCCAGTAATTGAGAAATTACAGATTCATTTAATTGAGAGTGGACTATAATGAAAGACACCTAGCTTAATACTCCAAAATTTAATCGTGCATGCTGAAACTTCTTACTTTTCTTAAATTTTCTTCTACCTATTCCTTGTAAAGTGGTCTATGGGATCCAGTTAGGCATTGGTCATTTACAAAGTTAAAACTGCTTATAAGAAGGAAAAAAAGTTGCATCCTTTTTATTTGTTTGATGGTTATTGGGCCATAGTTTCTACAACTTTACATGCCAAACATTGATGGCTTCACTATTGATAGTTGGCAGAAGTAGTCCATTGTGAGATAAATGAATGAGGATTTGGAGTTATCAGTTTTAACTTTGAAGTACCAATTTTCTCTTCCTCGTTGCATAAAAGATAGCCCATATGGTGTATTGACAGACTCTTGAGCTGTTTGAGATAGTTCTATGCTTCTATTTCTTCCAAATAACTGTTATGTTTTGCTACAAATTGATAACTCAGTCTTCATTGGTCACAGTAAGCTATTACCATGTCCTTGTATAGATAGATACCTCCAACCTTTTCAATCTTTGAATAATTAGATTTATCTTTTACTTTTTGTGTGACTGGTAATTGTAAATTCACAGGCAAGAGAAGATTGAAAGACCTTTTGCTTCAAAAAGATAATCGTGTATGTGCTGATTGTGCTTCTCCAGACCCTAAATGGGCGTAAGTTTCAGCACCTGATGCCTACTTATCTTTCTATTCGAACAAGTGTGGATACTTTTCGGATAATAACAGGAACATGAAATGCATAATCCACATATCTAATGATTTTATAGTTGTAATTTATGGGCCTCTCTCTATATATAGACATAAATGTGAAGTTCTAATATATTTTTTTTCCTTTTGGAGGTGGGGAGGGGGTTGTCATTTCTTAGATGTAGCTTTCTTTATTATTTCTTCCTGTTCTTCTATAACTCTTGCCATGTATATAGTCAAGCTGTTCCCTGAGGACTGTATGTTCAGCTAACAAAGCTTCCCTCATATAGAGAACAACCATATACAGATATCTGTCAGGTTGAGTGGAAAAAGGAAAAAGCGATTAGATGAAAGACTATTCAGTTCAGTTTAATGTCTGACGTAAAAGGTTAGCAATTAAAGACCTTTGTATTGGCCAATCATTGTAATGATATGGTGAGAAGAAATTCATTTGTTATGATTCTGGTAAAAGACAGCTAACTCCTTCCTGATATAAGCTTCTGGGCTCAACTACCCTATTGGTGTAGCCTATTACGACCATACCTAGCCTACATCATAATTCAAGCAACTGGACTATTATTACATAAAAAGCTATGGTGACAAGTACAAGATATTTGCTTGACTTTTCCTTTCACCTGACTTAATATTGAATGACATTGACCAAATGTTAATGCTACTTTATGAGTAATAAAATTCATAACTTTCTCAGTGTCAAACTGATAGTGTATATAAAGGTCTTTATTTAATGGAATTATGGACCAGATGAAGATGTCTATACAACAAAAAAACTATGCCCAAGTTCCAACCAAGTTGGGGTGTCATTATATATGCAAATAAAGATTAAAAAAATGTAAGTAATTATTTATGAAAAGATGGAACATGGGGACCATTTTCCAAAATTGAAACAAAAATGTAGGCGTCAAAATTTGGATTGCAAATTTCAATCACCAAGAACAAGTTAGAAATTAAGAAAATGAGAGCTTGAGGGAGTGTTAGGAGAATATTAAGTGATAACTGTAAATTGGTCTTAGAAAAATAAATAATTAGCGGGTATTTTGTTGTTTTAGGTTTTAGGTAATAGTGTAAATAATTGTACAAAAAAAGGGGATTCACTTGACTCATCAGATTGGGAAAATGGAGGGATTGCATTGAGCCTCACTTGGCCAAGACGGTTCGAGCTATGGCTGGTTCCATGGATCTCTTACCAGGTCTGGTCTGTCCAACTTCTTGGTTGACATGACCCTTTTATCAGGTTTAATTGAGACAGTTCGGAAGATGATGGCATTGCTTCAACCTTAAGAGATATTTATTAAGTAAACTATGTGCAGTTGCTCTAGTTCTATCTGCCTCTTGTTTAGGAAAACTACTTTTAAGAAAAACAGCATAAGTGACAAGGTGAAAGGTCATTTTCTTTTACTGGTCAAAGATCTCTTCCTGGCCATTTCTGTTCCAAGTATCTCAAAATGACTTTCTCCTCTTCTATTTCTCTCCCTGAATTTTATTGTGCTTGCATTGTATTCATCGATCCCAGGTCGACAAATATTGGCGTTTTCATATGCTTAAAATGCTGTGGTGTGCACAGAAGCCTTGGAACTCACATTTCAAAAGTAAGTTTTTCATGGGTATTTTCTTCTTTTCTTCAGAGTTGATGCTGGCCATGATTTACTGCTTAAACTAAGCTTTCCTTTTTTGAGATATGTATGTAACTTAGTTCTATGGATTTACTTTTCCTAGGCAGAGAACCTATTTTTTTCCCAATGTCTTCATAATTGACTGCACAATGATGTTCTGATGTTCCAAATTCTATAGAGATTGCTACTATAACCATTATCAATGTAGCACATCACCAAGTTCTTATAGCCTTGAACTATTTGTTTGTTGTAGTTTAACCAAATTGAGCTTGCTTCCTTTCACTGTCAACGGTAAAGTATTTTTTTGGGAAAAAGGTCTGAAATATATCCGAACTTTGACCGAAATTGCTGTAACAATACTGAACTTTGAAAAGGACCTTTTACCCCCAAACTATTTAATAGTGTATTTTATTTTAAAGGTATATATGTGCCCACGTGGACATCATAAATATTGCATCATTATAAATAGTAATGTGTCCACTTGTCACATATATACCTTTAAAATACACTATTAAATAGTACAGGGGTAAAAGGTCCTCCATAAAGTTTGGTATCGTAACAACAATTTCGGCCAAAGTTGGAATATTTTTTAGATCCTTTTCCTATTTTTTTCCCTTTATGATTGATATCAACACACATGTTTGGTAGCTTGCAATTTGTTCATTAAAAAAGGAGAATAGGGTAGCAGTAAGATTGACGAATGGCTGGTCATCTTCGGTTTGACCCATGATTTACTGTTATTGGCAGGTTTCCAGCAACAATTTCCTGCTAAATTTGATTTAAAGTCGTTGAAATATTCAAGTTATCTCAGATTATACTTTTTGATTTCTTAAATCAGTTTGCCAAGATTACAGAAAAGCTTAATAAGTATTCTACTTTTCATGGCACATTTTATGTTTAGCTCGGTCCTGACAGTTTGATGCTTTGCTAATTGTCTTCTAGCAATCTAGCTCCATATAACTATCTGTTGCCTCAACAATTTAGTGAATGTTTCAATATTTCTCAAGTATAGAGAGTTATATTGACTTGAAAGTTCTGTTACTCACCTTTGTTTTTAAGTCGAGACTAGGATCGGTAAAACGCTAAATTTCTCAGTTTCATTTAGCTTACTACATAGCAGGGAGACAAGAACATATACCTTAGCAATGTTTTTTTACTAAAAGTCATGCTATATCTCTAAAATTGTCAAGTGTGTAGATTCATGTTTGCATTTTTTTCTGTCATGAGAAATGACAATATCGTTCTTGTTAATACAAATTTTGATTTTTCCCCTCAATATGACTACGATTGACTATGATGTTACAGGTTTTGTCTGTGACATTGGATGAATGGTCTGATGATGAAATTGATGCAATGGTTGAGGTCGGAGGTAATGCTTCAGCAAATTCAATCTATGAAGCTTATATTCCTGAAGGCATTTCAAAACCAGGAGCAGATGCTAGCCATGAACAGCGTTCTAAATTCATTAGGTTAGTTCAGATGTGGAAGTGTTCTTTCTATTCATCTTTACTTCTTAAAGCAATTTGTATCACTGAATATCAGCCTTCATGACCCTTTCCTTATTGATTTTGTGTTAGTTTTCTAACTTCCAATAGGTCTTGTTTTCATTGATGTAAACACATTTCTTTTCAAGGTCCAAGTATGAGCGACAAGAATTCTTGAAACCAAGCTTGCGTATATTGTCAAATCAGAAAAAAGGATCTCTCAAAACAAGTTTATCTAACAAGATCACAGACAGCTTTCGAAGTTCTAGTTCAACTTCACAAAAATCTGTAAGTTTTAAATACAATATTCATCCTCTTTCGAGCTAATTCTATTGCACAATGTTTGATTTATATGGAATATTTGCTTCTCTCTTTGACAAACTGAATGAAATATCTCAGTATGACATCTTTCTGCATCAAGGTTGGTTCAATAAATTAGTGTCATAAAGCCAAATTTATTATGATGCTTTAAATTTTTTTTGATATAATTTTATATCGATACATAGACCAGGGAAAATATAGTATCACCTTTTTTTTTTCCAAAACTGGTTGTAGTTTAGTGTTCTTACAACACATAAATAGAAATATTATTATCTATATTGAGAATTGTTTTTATTTACTATTATGAAGATTTGAGTTCTTTAATTTGAAGTTCTAAAAATATTTCTATGGTTAAAAATAGGCAATATTTGCCTTTTTCTCTTTTAATAAAGAATTTGTACTTTTTATTTTTTTCTACAAATTTCAATATTGTTAAAGTAAATAAAATTCTAAAATTCACTATTAAAATTTGCCACCTCAAAATTTTGGGAGCCTAAGCATAGGTCTTACTGACTTCCGCATCATGCATGTAATGTGTCAAATAATTCTTGTTGGTGTTGTCTAAGACATTCCTTTTTTATGTGTAATGTACTAAAATGCTCTTTTAATCTTGTGGTAAAAAACTAAAGATATATGTAATGTACCAAAATGCCCTTTTAATCTTGTGGTCTTAAACATGTCATGTGGGTTGTTGAAATAAAAGAGTTGCCAAATTAGGAAAGAGGCATTTTTTTTTAAACACACTATAAGGTAAAGTAAGACAAACAAATTAAAACAAAGGGAGTACTTCATCACAGATGAAGTTTAATCAATATGGAGTTATTTCACAATAATGTTGAAAATATCATTAAATGTTTATTGCATTTCCATAACCAATTTTATGTTGTTAATGTTCAATTTGGTCACAGGAAGGCATGGTCGAATTTATTGGAATGCTGAAGGTTAAAGTAATTAAAGGCACAAACTTAGCCATCAGAGATATGCTCTCAAGTGATCCTTATGTTGTCCTGAATCTTGGGAAACAGGTTAGTCATTTTTTGACATGTGACTTCAATTTCGAAATGAAGAGAAAAAAAAGTTCAAAGTCTTTGTTTTTGGTCATTTGATGAGAAAATGGTCAAATTCCCCCAACCTATTATCGGATTCCCAACTACACACTTAAACTTCACGGGGTCCTATCATCCCCAGAACTGTTTAAAACTGAAATTATCATCTCCCTAAATGCTTATGTGGCGAAGTGAGTGTATTTCACTCTCCCTGAGAGAGTGAGCACCGAAAACAAATATTAAATTTTTTAGTATATATATATATATATATATATATATATTTATTTATTTTTTTCCTTATTTCTTTTTTTTCTTCTTCAGAGAAACTTCTTCCTTCTTCATGATCAAATCTGTCGATCTCCTGCCATCCCTAAGTTGTTGCCACCACTACTATCTCCACCGGATTTACCATAGAAATTCAGTATTCCTCTTGATTCTAATTTGTGTATGGATTTAGGAAATTTTGAAAATCAACTCTTTATCGAGATATTATTGGAGTTGTTAATCATCCTTTTACATGCCAACCTACGAGGTCAATTCGGTTGGCAAATTTTTATTTGGTTCTTTGGAGCTCTAATTTTGTAATTTTAATCCAAACCCACAAAGAATTTTGAATTTTCGATGAAACCCAGATTAATTTTGTGAACAAAAATATTTCTGGCTATGACGATTGAAAATAACAATGGAGTGCTTGTTTGTACAATCAAGAGGTCTAAGATCAAGATAGTATGCACTTTAGGCCCTGCATCTCGATTTGTTCACATGGTCGAGAAGCTTCTTCGGGCCGGCTCGCTAGATTCAACTTTTCTCCATTGTTATGTATTCATTGCTCCAATTTGAGAAATTTGACATATGCATTCATGGAAATGATCCTAATACCAATCAAATAGTGGACGAAACAACATATGAGAATCAAAATCCTTGCCGACCTTTTCCTTTTCAAAATTACAATCGTCGCCGCCAACGATGACGATGACGTGGAACACATCGTCGACTTCTCCTTTTCCCTGAGATTTCTGTTGTAGCAAGTCAACATTGATAGAAATCATATACACTAAATTGATTAATGGATGAGAGATTGTGGTGATTGGCAGACTTTTGGTGTTTATAGTAATGGTGAAAATATTTTTGGGTTTGCATAGATGGCGAAAAAATAAAAGAAAAGAGTAAAGAATAATGAAAAAATTGAAGAAAAACTTTTTTTTTTTTATGGAATTTCCACATGTCAAACACGCGAGTTTCACCCATCAACATAAATGTGATTGTGGCTTTTTAAGGATATAATTATTTCAATTTTAAATAGTTCAAGGGTGATAGGACCATCGTGAGTTTAAGTGTAGTTGGGAATCCGATAATAGATTAGGGGGGCATTTGGCCATTTTCTCGTCATTTGATTAAATGATTGAATTGAGGTAGAATTTGTTGAAAGTTGTCGCTATATTTTGAAAAAATCTTGCTTGTTTTGCTTGGCAAATAATTATTAGACCTTTTGATGATGCATACTCTTACTTATACATAGATTGTCGAAGAACTAACCAGTAGAAGTTGATTATATGCGTCTCTTATCTGGTTCTTTTGTTCAGAAAGTGCAAACAAGTGTAGTAAAGAGCAATTTGAATCCAATTTGGAATGAGGAAGTAATGCTTTCTGTTCCACAAGATTACGGAGCTGTAAGACTGGTAATAATTCTATTCTACTTGTCTCAAGAATAATGTCTATTAACTTTTTCATCTTTTCTGTTTTTCTTCATCTTGATATGCTTATTTTTATTTATATAACCTTTTAAGGATTTATTTTGACGCTTCAATTATAAGCATTTTGTTAGAGGATTAAACAAGAACTTCCTTTTATTGATTATACAAGATTAAATATAGAACTTATAATTGCTGAATGGATTATTTTATGGAACTTAAGGGTGTCAGAAGGATGAAAATGATTATGTAAAAGAAAAAACATTGCAGTTATTTGGTTGTTTTGCGGTGAACAAGTTTTATTTAATTGTTTTTCAGTGTTAAGGAATTTTAATAAAATTAGTGACGTAAAAACAAACTTTATTAATAGGTGTTAAGTATTTACACAACAATATCATACCAGTGTAAGTAACACATATACAAAGCTAGTAGAAAAAGAAAAATACATAATCAAATTCAGGGAAAATGAACAACAACAATAGATATGGATTGCCTTTTCTATTTTTTTATACTTATTGTTTTAGTGTAGCATTCTTAAACGCATAATTTTTTTTTGATAAAGGTAACGTTGTATTCACAAGAAAATATCATCTTAAAAATAATGAGATGGTTAGTTACAAGCCTCACCGGGCATTGCAAAAAGAAACAAACAAGTCAGGTCTAACAGTTTTCCTATGAAGGCAACTAACAAATCTATATCCCCACCATATTTTGTTTACACCAAAAATAAAAAAAGTTAATGCATTTCATTTTGATCCTCTAGATCTTGTTGATTTTGCCTTGAAAACACCTTGCATTTCTTTTCTTCCATAAGGTCCACCAAATACAGGCTGGAATTAGTTTCCACCAGTCTCGCTCAGAATTTCTTCTTTCAATTGTCTTCAGCTCCTCGGCAAATCAAAAAATTTCGTAGGCATTGTCCAGTTTACCAAGCTATTCAATGCTATATTAAGAAGTGGTTGGATGTCCAATGAGTGGAGAAAGATTACCTTGAGTACCATCGTAAGAACTCTTTTCCTGGTGTACTGTACTCAACAGCATTTATCAAGTCAAAAGGATGCCTGATCTTTAGTGAGCCACTTAACGACTTTTGCAAAAGCTATTTGGATAAACAAAATCCGTATCAAGCACTTAGCATTTCTCGGTTCTCTCTTTACTTCAATCTTTTGTTAAACTGGATACTGCATACTGCCAAAAATGACCTTGATGCGTGATTAAAATCTCATGTGCAAGTACCAATGGTACTATTGGAAATCTGTGGTAAAATGAGAGTGTTTATCTCAGGAGACCTTGTTGTTGCTATCTAATCATCATCTTTGTCACAGTCAGCCGTTGCTTGATCTTATTCATTCTTTCTAGGAAAAATGTTGCTTGGTTGCTCAAAATATTTCAATTAAGTCCTGTGTTGCTTTCCGAATTATGTGTACTATTGGATTCTATGGCCTGTGCCTCTTTAAATGAGCTTCTTAGGACTAGCATTTGGGGTTTCAAAAAGTGAGGTAAATCAGTAAGAATGCTAAATAGAGTGTATTAGTAATGCTTGCATTAGGTATGTTTGTATGAGTTATGCTTGCATTAGTTATACAATAGATTATTTCTTATGCATTGTTTGGTTTGGTGTATTAAAAATAGCATGTATTGTACAAATATATTTATTTACAAAAACATCCTTCACAATTATGGTGAAAAAGATGTAAAAGGGGTTTTGAGAGGCAATTGTGTCTTTAAAATGTTAATGCATGCATTAAATCCCTTTGCATTACTAATACCTAGAAATCCATTGTATTAGTAATACACTCCCCAATACACAGTCTAGTGTATAACTAATGCTTCACCAAACAAGATACTACTAATACATAGAGCTAATGCATGCATTAATTTTGCTAATACACTCTACCAAACGAATCCTAATAGTTTTCTACGTGCTTGTCTCTAACATAGTGTGTCAAGTTTAAGAAGTACTGTGAGTACATCTCAAAACTGGTCTGTGCCAATTCCCGTTTTAATTTCTTTCCATCTGAAAGATAGAAGTCCCAATCTGTATGTTGAATTCTATTTGAAAGAAGTCTATCACAATAGTTGCAATGGGTATAAGTTCTGTGATGATGAACCTCAAAAACAATTGCCAAGGATCTCTGCTTGTATATAAACTTTGGATCTCCCAAAAAACCTTCTTTTTCTGTCCGGTATCTTTATGCCTATGCATTCCCTTGATGCATGTCAAATAACCGAGACTTGTGAAATTCGGGAACTATTTACTGTAAATGCACCTTTTGTTTGTGACGATATTATTTCCTTTATTTTGCATTCATTTTGTTATCCATTGTTCACCATTACTCTCATCTTTCTTTTTACTTGGAACTGCAGCAAGTATACGATCATGATACATTCTCTGCTGATGATATAATGGGGGAGGCCGAGATAGACATCCAGCCTATGATAACATCTGCCATGGCATTTGGGGATGCTGGAATGTTTGGTAACATGCAGATTGGAAAATGGCTAAAATCAAATGATAATGCCCTGCTGGATGATAGCACTGTAAACATCGTGGACGGGAAGGTGAAACAAGAAGTAAATCTTAAGCTACAAAATGTTGAATCTGGGGATCTTGAATTAGAATTAGAGTGGATCCCTCTTGACCAATAGGTGTATATATAAGATTTTAGAATTTTTTGCTACTTACCCTCCCATTTGTGTTTTTGAAACAATCACATGTATGAACTTTTGAATCAGAAATATTGGATAATCCATGCTGTTGTATTCTCTATTGCACACTCAGGTGTTTTCTTCCCTAAATTATGCACACATGGAACAAATCATATTGGCCAAATCTATGCTTTCGAGAAGTGTGGTGGGATGATAGAAATTTCTGGTCATTAGTGAGAACAGTGAGTTTCGAATACTGAATACTTGAAAATTAAAAAGAGAGGGAAAAAAGAGCTTTTGTACTGTCACAGCATATAGGTAGAAAATTAGTCCACCAAATTGAGTGGTTTTAATTGTTTAATTATTTTTTCTTTTCTTTTTTCTCAACTTTTCTTTTCTCCATTTCTTTATTTTTCTTTTATTTATTATTATTATTATTATTATTTTATAACTTATTATTATTTTGCTAATGAATCGAAAGTTGAGTAATCCACATATATGATCATCTTTTTTTGACATGTAAATAAACTCAAGAGTTTTACTTTCAAGTTAGTCAACAACATATGTAATCAAAATTGGTCATATATTTAATGTAAGAAAAATAGTGTATGTTAGCATCTAACTGACTGAGTAATAATCTATGGAGAAGGATACTGTAGTTTTAAAATAGCGTTGCTCATGAGGCATAAATTATATCTTAAGCTCTGAAGTATGTGTTGCATCTAAGACAAAAGTTATAATGTATCTCATAAGTTAGACATGGTGAAATAGTGTAAATTGTTGTTCATAATGCATATGTTCTTTTTTAAGAAAATCTCTAAGCTACGTTTTGCTCTAACACAACAATTGTTGTGTTCTCCATAAGTTAGACTTAGTGAGGATGGTGTAAACGGTTGTTCATGAGGCACACCTTGTTATTTGAAAGTCACTGGGCTATGTTTTGCCTCTAAGGCAAGAATTATAGTGCATCTCATAAATTAAGATACAATGTAGTAGTGTTAAGTCTTGCCCATGGAGCATAACTTGTTGTTTGAAAGTCCTGGGCTAATAAGTCTTGCCTCTAAGGCAATAATTATGGAAAAATTACTTGGATGGGTGCCTTTTAATAAATAATTACTGATTTTAGCGATACTTTTTATTTATTACCATTTATAGCAATATATAACAATAGTATGTTAAATCTGCAATATGTATTAAAAGTGAATTAAGTATGCAATATATATGTATTATAATTGTTTTTAAAAATATATTGTGGTTGTTTGGTAAGAAGTTGACACATTGTATTATAAGTGTATTAAAATGTGTGATAAATGTATTAT
>JAJOOO010016005.1:0-39220 GCA_029582685.1 Solanum piurae
GTCCGTCGCTTTTCTGGAATTTTCAAAAAATAAATTTCCAGAAAAGCGACGGACTTCGTCGCTCTATATAAATTTAAAAAATTGAAAATTAAAATAAAGCGACGCAGTCCGTCGCTTTTTAAAAAAAATTCAAAATATAAAATAGTAAAGAAGTGACTCAGTCCGTCACTAAAAGAGACGCAATCTGTCTCTAAAAGCGACGCAGTCCGTCGCTTTTTGAAAAATGACGTTGTCCGTCGCTTTTTGAAAAGCGACGAGCTAAAAAGGGACGGAAGTGACTGCGTCGCTTTTCCGTCAATTTTGACCAAAAAAGCGACGCAGTCCGTCGCTTTTTGCCGTCGTTTTTTGACAATTTTTTAGTAGTGCATGAACTTCTAGCTTACGTGGATCCACTAGCTAATGTGTATGTAGACAACCTATGTTGGCACATAGTTTATAGGACATGAGTAATCACCACTTGTACACTCGGTACTAAGCATAACTCCCACAGAATAGTCATTAATCATATTCATCTTATCTTTAATGGACTTGGGTAATCACCTCTTGTCCTTACATCATATGACATGGGTAATCGCCTCTTGTCTTTCATTAGAGGACATGGGTAATCGCCGCTTGCCTCATCATTAGAATAGCGCCTTAACTTTGATTCATAGGTTAGTTGAAAAATCCTTTCAACTCTAAGAATTCTTTATGTGAGAAAACCTTTCACATTCATGTATTGAGTAATATGTGAGAAAAATCCTTTCACAACAATCAACAACAACATTTATGCTTTACTCTCAAAGCAACTTATATCATATTTCATCAATTTCATAAAAACATGTATATATTCATAATTTCATCTTTAGTTCAAAACTCACTTTCAATCATCAAATCTAGAATGGGTTCATGGGAATTCATCTTAAAATCATGAAATTATCTCAATTAATGCATAATACTTCATAAAACAATCAATTATATCAACATTGAAAGGAACCATGTCATAGAAGAAAAACCTAACTTCAATTGGAGATTTCTAACTTCAAAATTGGAGAATTTAGGAACTCTATGGAGGAAAGAGATTCATAGATGAAGACTATCATATCTTGATGCCAAAAACTTGAAATCAACTATGGAATGGGAGACTTGACTTGAAACCTTAGTCTTCTTCTTCAAGTTTCTAGAGAGAGAAATATTTTAAGGAAGATGAACTTGCTCTTCTTTTTGGTAAATTGAGAGAATGAATTGAATGAGTGATTTTGGGGGTAAAAACCTTTATATAGGGATTTGGGTTAAGGGTAAAACGACATGGTATTAAATTAAAATAATTATTAAAAAACCCAAAAGCCCCGACTAAAAACTGACGTGACCACTCCATGAAGGACTTCACGGCCCGTCAAGGGTGCCACCAACCGTTATGGCCACCGTGGTTCGTGACCAGTGGCTAAGGGAAGAACCCCTTTTAGGTGGGACACTTGATAACCCCTACCATGACCCGTCTACCTCACCACGCACCATCTAGGCCTCCGTGGGAGGGATGATGGCACTGACAACTTTGGCCTAGATTTTACGAACCCCATAATGGGTCACGATCCCCTTCACGACCCGTCAAAGGCTTAGTGGAGGGTCTTATGGCCCAGTTTTGGGCTGTGGCTTGCCTACTTGGATCCTTTTCTAGACTTCTCGATTCCTAGGTAATTCAATATATCCCGCTTGGGAACATTCATCCTCGAATGAGATTCAAGACATCGTATGGAAGATAGGAACTTAACCTAACAGCTCAACATGAATGCAATCATATAAATGCACATATCCGAGGAGGAAAAATTAACTCAAATCACCTCATGAAGTCTACATGCATTTCATACTCAAATGCACACAAACATGTAGAAATCAACCAAATTAACTTATTTTCACAAGATTTAAGCTTTCCATAAACATGCATAAATGAGGAATCATGGGAATATCTAAGACACATGACACCAAAAGAGTAAACCATGAGGAACTGAATAACTCAAGCTAGAGTAGGGACGGAGTGAAAGAGATGAGGATAACAGGACATCATATCAGCCTCGGCCTCCCATGTAGCCCCCTCAACTAACTGATCTCTCCAAAGTACTTTAACTGAAGCAACCTTTTTGTTTCTCAACTTCTTAACTTGTCGGTTTGAAATCTCAACAGAAACTTCTTCATAAGAAAGATTCTCCGTAACTCCCAAACCTTCTAAGGAAACTATGGATGTCGGATCTGCAATACATTTCTTTAACAAGGAGACATGGAAAACCAGATGTATCGATGTCAATTCCTTAGGCAAACCAACTTCATAAGCAACTTTGCCAATACGCCTCAAAATATGATATGGGCCCACGTAATGGGGACTAAGCTTCCCTTTCTTACGAAACCTCATCACACTCTTTATGGGTGAGATTTTCAAGTAGACCCAATCATGAACATCAAACTCAAGATCTCTTCTTCTAACATCAGCATAGGACTTTTGCCGACTTTGAGCCATTTTCAACCTTTCTCTAATAAGTAAAACTTTCTCCATAGCCTCATGCACCAATTCGGGACCTATCAAGGCAACTTCACCCACTTCAAACCAGCCTATCAGAGATCTACATCTCCTACCATAAAGAGTCTTAAATGGAGCAATTCCAATACTTGAGTGATAGCTATTATTGTATGCAAACATAAGCAAAGGAAAGTGGTCATCCGACTTACCCTTGAAGTCAATCACACAAGCTCTCAACATATCTTCCAAAGTTTGGATAGTACACTCCGCTTTCCCATCGGTTTGCGGATGAAAAGCCATACTAAGCTTCACACGAGTACCAAGACCCTTTTGGAAAGACTTCCAAAACTAAAAAGTGAATTGGGTACCACGATCGGAGATAATGGATAGGGGCACTCCATGCAACCTAACCGTTTCCCTCAAATACAACTTAGCATAGTCCTCCGTCGAAAAAGAAACTTTGATGGGTATGAAATAAGTTGATTTCGTCATTCAATCTACTATAACCCAAATCGAGTCATGTTGTCTTCGGGTGCGTGGTAAACCAACAATGAAGTTCATATTCAAATCTTTCCACTTCCAAGTAGGAATGCTAATATCTTGGGTCAAACTTCCCAAATTTTGATGCTCAACTTTCACTTGTTGACAATTTGGACACTTAACCACAAATTCCGCAATATCCTTGTTCATCTCATTCCATCAATAGATCTCCCGTAAGTCACAATACATCTTGGTGGCTCCCGGATGAATGAAATCTCTCAATCCATCTACATTGGGAATACACAACTGACCTTGATAACGAAGCACATCATATCCCCCTTGGGAGAAAGCCTCTATAGACTTTTTAAGCATAACTTCCTTTAATTCAACCAAAGTCGGATCAAGACCTTACTTAGCGTTCGCATCTGCCACAAAAGATGATTCTGATCCATCGTGAGCCATAAGGCCACCCTTGGTAGAGTCAACTAACCGAACACCCAATCGGGCCAATCTATGAACATCTCGAACTAACTCATTCTTATCATCCTCTATATTAGCAACACTACCCATTGACAACCGACTAAGAGCGTCTGCCACCACATTTGCCTTACCGGAGTGATATAGAACACTCCTGTAATAGTCCTTTACTAACTCAAGCCACCTTCTTTGGCTAAGATTCAGATCTTTCTGATTAAACACATATTGCAAAATATTGTGGTCGGTAAAGACATCGACATGAACACCATACATATAATGCCTCCAAATCTAAAGAGCAAACACAACTGCTGCTAGTTCAAGGTCATGAGTAGGATAGTTCTTTTCATGAATCTTAAGTTGCCTTGAGGCATATGCAATGACTTTCCCATTTTGCATAACGACTCACCCTAACCCAATTCTTGAGGCTTCACAATAAACAACAAATCCATCAGTTCATTTTGGTAAATTCAACACCAGAGCAGTAGTCAGTTATCTTTCAATTATTGAAAACTCTTTCCAAACGCTTCAGACCATATAAACTTAACCTTCTTTTGGGTCAATACTGTCAATGGAGATACAATTGAAGAAAACCCCTCAACAAACCTTCTGTAGTAACTGGCCAAGCCCAAAAAACTTCTAATATCCGAAGGGGATATATGTCTAGGACAACTCTTAACCACATCCGTCTTCTTAAGATCTACCTCAATACCTTTATAAGAAACAATGTGGCCAAGAAAAACCACTGACCTTAGCCAAGACTCGCATTTGCTAAACTTTGCAAAAAGTTGTTGGTCCTTGAAGACTTGCAACACAATCCTCAAATGATCTGTATTCTCATCTTCACTCCTTGAATAGATCAATATATCATCAATGAAAACAATTACAAACATGTCAAGGTATTGTCTAAACACCCTATTAATCAAAACCATAAATATCGCCGGAGCATTAATCAAACCAAACGACACTACCACAAACTCATAATGACCATACCGAGTTTGAAATTCCATTTTTGGAATATCATCTTCCTTCACCCTCAATTAGTGATAACCCGATCGCATGTCAATCTTAGAGAAGTAACTAGCTCCTTGAAGTTGATCAAACAAGTCATCTATCCTTGGGAGAGGATACTTGTTCTTAACAGTAACCTTATTCAACTGTCGGTAGTCAATACACATACAGAGTGAACCATTTTTTTTTTGAATAAACAAAATTGGAGCACTCCATGGGGAGATACTCGGTCGGATGAAACCCTTATCCAACAAATCTTTCCTTCACCCTCATTTAGAGATTTCTAACTTCAAAATTAGAGAATTTAGGAACTCTATGGATGGAAGAGCTCCATAGATAAATACTATCATACTTTGATGCCAAAAGTTTAAAATCAATGGTGCAATTGGAAACTTGACTTGAAATCCTAGTTTTCTTCAAGCTTCTAGAGAGAGAAATATTTTGGGGAAGATTAACTTGCTCTTCTTTTTTGAAAATTGAGGGAATGAATTGAATGGGTGATTTTGGGGGTAAAATTTTTTATATAAGCCTTTGGGTTAAGGGTAAAATGACATGGTATTGAATTAAAATAATTAGAAAAAGACCAAAAACCTCTTGACGAAAAACTGACGCGACCACTCCACGAAGGCCTTCACTGCCCGTCAAGGGTGCCACGGGCCGTTATGGCCACCGTGGTCCTTGACCAGTGGCTACGGGAAGGACCCCTTTCAGGTGGGCCACTTGACAACCCCTACCACGGCCCGTCAACTTCACCACGGTACGTCTAGGCCTCTGTTGGAAGGATGCTGTCCCTTGTAACTCTGGCCTAGCTTTCACGAGCCCCATAACGAGTCATGGTCCCCTTCACGGCCCATCAAGGGTCCCATGTCCCAATTTTGGTCTTGTGACTTGCCTACTTTGATCCTTTTCTAGTCTTCTCGATTCCTAGGAGTTACAGTTTTAGTTGAGATGCAATGAAATCAACTGCTAAATTTATCGAGTTGATATTTTCGGCTTCATTCTCTGGAATCTCAAACCCAAATTCTTCTTGAAGGGCTAGCACAACTTCGACGGTGTCTAAACTATCTAAGTCGAGATCATTTTGGAAGTGAGCATTTGGGACAACCAGCAAGATAAATAAAAATGGCATTTGTAAATATAAAATAGTAACAGGACTACAACCTGAAGCTAATAAAGGAAAAATGTTAGATAAAACTTTGAAAGATTCCAAGTAAAACATCAGGACAATAAGCTAGTGATAGAAACACATGACAATAACAAATTGGATCCGACAAAATTAGCTCATAAAATCGTGCAAATTATTTAATCAATTTTATCTTAGTCATGAAAAACTTCACCTAAATAAAATGGTGCAAAACTTTAAAACTTAGAGGCTAAAAACTTTAAAACTTAGAGGCAAAAAACGTTTTTTTTTTTTATATTTAAGGACAAAGGCGCGGGAACCAATGTGTCTTTATAAGGCGCAAGAACACTGCAACTTACAAGTTTGTGTCTCCTTGCGCCTTGTAAGGCGCATAGGGACTTGCACTTTCTTCCACAAATTGAAACGGCGTCCGTCTTCCGTTCAAGTGTTGCCCTTTTGATTTCAATCTTATTTTTTTTGTTTCCTTTTTAGAATTTTTGCTCAAATATTTTACCCTATTGGCTCCGAACTCGCATGAGTACAATATGTCCAGAATCACTTATGAACTAAATAGTTGAAATTATTTGCTTTTAAGGAAATGAGCCTTAAAGCCCTGAGTACGATAGGTCCAGAATCACCTGTGAACTAAAGAGATGAGATTGTTTGCTTTTAAAGAAGTATGTATATCTTAACAAGTATATAAATAAAATAAATTGGCCCCCTAACATTGATGCCTAATAGGCCATGTATAGATATAAACTAGGTGATTGAGTTTGTAGGGTTTGGATCCTTAATGGTTCTCCACTAAGCATCAACTCTCCGATTGCATATTGGGTAACAAGAATTTAAGCCTTTGTCGTGATTTTTTATTTGTCAAGTTTATTTTATTTCTATTATGAGTTTTTGTTTCCACATCCAACCAACGGTTGTTCATGCCACTTGTCATAAAATCATTCATCCATTTGGATAAGATTGGTTTTACCCTATACAATAATCACAGATATTTACAAAGTTACAATTTTAAGAAATACTTTATAATATAAAAATATTACCGAGTAATTAAGATATCATGATGATTATTTATTGAATATAATATTCATTGATTCTATATAACTACTGAATCTATACTAATCGAGTAGATAGACATACACTAAAATACCACTAGACATGTTATAGATCATACTCAATTTATATGGTCCCTTTCATTTTGCTTTAGCTATTGTTATCTTTTAATTATTAAATATATTATTTTAGTCTATTAGGGACTTTTCCAAGCCGCAAATAATGGCCAAAATACAGGCATGTGATGCTCCTATGGGTGAATACTTTATGATATATATATATATTAGTTTTGACGTACGTGCGTTGTACGTGAATATCAAACCACGTACCACACTATTTTTAAAAATAACGTGAATGTTATTAAAAAAAATTAGACACTCTTAAAATCTCTTAGTTACACCTCTTAAATTTACTTTCTCCTCCCTTCTCTATAGTGCATTACTTTGTTATTATTGTATTGTTGGTGTTCTTACTTTTAATATAATATAATATAAATAAATATTGTTATAAAATATAGAAGATATACTAAATTTGATGTTTTTAGTTGAAATATTAGATTAATTTAACATTCATGTTAGGGAGTTTTCTAATTTCACTAACTTTTGAGATTGTCAATGTCTATAAATCAATCTTGAGGTTTTAAGAAAAGAAGAATAGAAAACATAAAAAAAGCGTAGTTTAAAAATGTGAGGAAACATTTTCAAAATGTGTAGTATTAGTATGTGCATATTGTTCCTTATCATAAAAATATTGAAGATATACTAAATAGGGTGTTTTAAGAAGAAGAAGAAGAATAATGAATATTTTTTTTTTAAAAATGTATTTTAAAAATTTGCGGAAGCCCCTATTTTTATAGCCAACAAAGGGTAGTGTATGAAAAACTACTTATTGTGCCTTATAAAAAAGATGTCACAATCCTTTAGAAAACTAACAACCCTTGAGAAAGGTCACAACTCATCGAAAAAGTCATAACTCTTCGGAAATGTCACAACCCTTCGGAAAAGTCACAACTTTTCAGAAAAGTCGCAACCCTATAGAAAAGTCACAACCCTATAGAAAAGTCACAACCATTCAAAAAGGTGACAACTCATCGGAAAAATTATAACTCTTAGAAAATGTCATAGCCCTTCAATGTGAAAAGATGTTTGTCTTTACTATAATATAGTATAATACACGTAAATAAATATAATACAATATAAAATATAGAAAATATACTACATTTGGTGTTTTAAGTTAGGTAGTATAGATAGATAAAAAAAGATAGATATAGATTGGTCTAATTTTAATTTGATATGAAATTTTAATAAATAAAAAAGACTTTTAGTTTAAGGATCATATGTTGTATATATAAAATGTCTTTTCACTTTGTGGTCTTAAAGATGCACCCCGCCCCAAGAAAAAAAAACATTCTATATTAAACTGAATAAAAGTAAAAGTACGCTAAATAAATTGGAAACGAAAGAGTACATATTAAATGTAGTTTGGGCTTTTCAAACAAGTTTTTGATCAAATACTTTTTCTCCAACAGTTTGGGACTTTTCAGATTCTGAACACCAAGTTGTAGTTTGTGCAACGAAAAATCATTTATCTTCTTGTCAAGTAGAAGTTGCTGCAAAAGTATATTTTATGGCTATGCAAATGAGCACATATTAATTATCAAGATACTCTTCTCATTTGAAGTTGAGTTATTTCATTCTCCTTGTTGAATCAAGTTTTGTTGATCTATCTAATTTACCCACAAAAAATATTGTAATTGAATAATTGAACAACTTTCACAATCTTCCTTGTTTTAAGAAGAAGAATAAAAAACATACAAAATTTAAAGTTTAAAAGTGTGAGAAACCCCCTCTATTTAAAGACATGAAAGGATAGTATTAAAAGGTTCTTATCGTATCTTTTCAGATAAGTCACAACTCACAATCCTTCAGAAAAATCACTTTTCGAAAATGCCATAACTCATCGAAAAAGTCACAACTCTATAAAAAAATCACAACCCTTCGAAAAAGTCACTGCCCATCAATGTGAAAAGGTGTATGCTTATTGGTTGACTATACCCTTTTGATTTATTAAAATAAAATTTTAACAATGTGTTTTTAAAAAAAAACAGAAGTTACAATATCTATTGCCTTTCTGCCTCTTTTATTTGGTAATCTTCTAAGCACACTAAATAGTAAATTTACCATTTTTAGTTTCTATTCGCCATGGTCTATCCACAAGTCTCATTTCCTAAACACTTTAATATCATTGCAAACATCGTCTATAATGTCCTAAGGGAGAACTTGCTAATATCATTCTCCATCTTTCATAAAGTGACTAGCTAATTTCTTTTATTCTCTCATCAATAATAAAATTAGTAGGGACTATATGTGTAAGGGGGGCTAGTCTTATACAGTTATCAAATCAGACATTAGAGCATCCATTCTTTGGTTTCCATCATATATTTTTTATTCAATCTCAAGTTTTCCTTAAGTATCTTCTTCCATAACTAAGAACATCCTTTTCCTTGTACCAAAGCTATTGTAGTTTTCCTGAATATGTGTATAGAGCTTTTCTCTTTATTTATCAATTGTGTTGATATCTTCTCATAATCATGCAACACTATCATGATCATTTTCAAAGTCCTTGTATCTTCTTAAGCAAATATAGGGGTAGAGTGTGTATATGCTAGATGGTTAATAGTGGTACTCCATTTAGTCATATCATAACCTTTGTATGTATCACCCATAAAGGACGTGTTAAGATCTCTAGATAAAAGTTTAACTGATATACTCCCTCCGTTAAAAAAAGAGTGACCTGGTTTGACTTGACACGAAGTTTTAGAAAATAAAGAAGATTTTTGAATCTTGTGGTCCTAAATTAAAGTTATGTCAAATGTACTAAATTACCCTTCAATCTTGTGGCTTTAAACATGTCACGTGGAAAGATGAAATTAAAATGTTACCAAAAAAAGAAAGATGTCATTCTTTTTGAAACAGACTAAAAAGAAAAGGAGGTCATTCTTTTATAAACTGAGGGAGTAATAAATAGTGCTGGAGATGAGAGGCCGGTCTCGTTGCTTACAAATATCATTTTCCCAATGCTTCTGTCAAATATAACCATGTCACTATGTTAAATGGCTTGGTCATATCTATCTTCAGTACTACATTTAATTTATTGGTCCGCCCCTTTCTAATATAACACATTCATTATAATACATTTGCCCTTACCAAACACAAACTAGCTTAGCTTGTTGATATGAATGATGGTAAAATATAGTCGATATTTCCTTGTATGACCTTAGAGAAAATTATTTTAGAAAAATTACTCAAACTAATAGGTCTTAGGTCTAATTAATTCTAATTTATAGACTTCTTTGGGAGTAGGACCAAATTGGTATGTGTGATGGACTTAGGAAGGGTGTCGCCTTTAAAACAGTATGCCTTCACAACTCTAAATACATTCTCAATAATGTTTCAGCATGCCTAACAAAACTTTTCATTGAGCCCATAAGGGCCTAGCACTAGTTCCATCCCTAGAAAAAACTGCTGATTTGACCTTCGTAGTGGGAGAAACTAATAATTTCATTTTAACTTTTTGACTTGCCAATTCTGGAAATCAGTGTCCTCTTCCTAATTGTTTCTAGTAAACATAGGTAGCTATCGTTTCCATTCGATTTTTCTTTTCAAAACAATCTCTCTCTAAATTCTTAATTCTCTTAATCTACAAGCCTTTTTTCCTTTCATTCACCCAGATTATAACCAAAAAAATCTATTCCCTCTGTCCCAATTTATATGACATATTTCGGATTTCGAGATTCAAACAAGTCTATCTTTGATCGTAAATTTTTTATATATCTTTTAAATATTTTGAATTATTAATTATTGTGACTTATAGTACTTTTTATGTAGTTTATAAATATATAAATTTCATTTTAAAAAATTTGAAGATTTCACGAGCAAATTCTCGGTCAAACTCAAACTGTTTGACTCTCGAAAAGCGAAATGTGTCACATAAATTGGGACAGAGGGAGTAATATTTTTGTCTCCTTATACATGCCACGTAATTTAAGCCTTTTGTTTTCAGAATTCTTCTTCAATGTAAAAGTACTTTTTCAATTCAACATGTCCTTTCTCTAACACCATTATATTGTTGACAAAAGGTTCTTAATTCGTCAAACAAGTTCTCCTTGATCTCCACCAACTACTTGAAGAGATGTCTTTATGCATATCTTTACTCCACCTTGATAGTGCCTTTTCAACTGTTTGATCTTATGTCTAAATATAATAACGGATGCCCCTCAAAATCTGATGTCCAATGTCTCTCCCTCTCTCTACTGTATTGTAGAAATATTCACGCTTTGTCCAAAAATTCAAGAATTTGAAAGGTTTCAGAATAACCTGATTTTGACACCCATTTGACATATGAACCAATTCTTGTCAAATATTTTACTTCAATCTACTCAAATAAAGCAAACATCTATTAATTCACTACCACCTTGTATATCCTTTCAAAGATGGATACAATTTTCAACTACTCACCCATTTCATCATGTAAATGCACTCCTCTTGAATTCCTTGATATAATTGTAAAGAATTGACGCAGAAAGAAAAATCTTCAACCTATTGTGGTAACGTTAGAAGCTCATGATAACACTCAACTACACCTCGAATTTGAAATGTAGGTAGCTAGTGATGTGCAAAACAATATTCAGTTTGGAGTCGTGGTTGAATCCACGGGGATTTGTAATAGGATTAGGGATGGCAATGGTGCGGTGTAGGGGAGCGGTGCGGGTTGAGCTTAACCCGCAAAATTTTTAATCCGTCTCGCATAACAACTTTTTTCATTTTCAACTCGCCCCGCCCCGCATGAACCCACCCCGCATAATTTTTTTAATATTTTCTTTATCTAGTTATGTTTGATACTAAAAATAAAATTCATAAAATAAATTCATTTTTTCATTAAGTTGTATTAATTTGATAGGTAAGTGACTTAAATTTTTGTTTTTTAGAGGTCAATTAGGAAACATGTAAGAAATTGTATTATTTTTTATTGAACCATTTTCATTTATTATCTTGAATATTTTAGTAGCTTTAATGAAATTGTCTTAATAAATAATGCTCTATCAGTCTTATAACATGTAAAAAGTTAAAATTAAGTTTGAACTCACATAAAATCACATATACCCGCAACCCGCCCCGCCCCACATTAATTTTTAAAACCCACTTCAACCCGCCCCGCATCCGACCTGTACCACACAACCTTAAACCCACCCCGCCCCACATCCGCCCCGCCCCATTGCCATCCCTAAATAGGATGTACTACAATTCACGAATTAATTCATGCAAACAAACACATTGTAACAACAATAAATATAAATGAGGGATTTTGTTTGTAATAAGGGATTGACTTAAGATTTCAAGAGCAAACGGTTACAAGAATGTTGATTTATAAAGAGATGAGAGACCAAGTATGTAAATTCGATGGGTTATCGATTTGATAAGTATTGACTAACTATCATAGAATAAATTAGAGAAAATGGCCAAAAGACCCCCAAGCTATTATCGAATTCTCAACTACACACTTACTCTTCACGGGGGTCCTATCACCCCTGAACCTTTTAAAAGTGTAATTTCTAGCCCCCTACAAACTCACACCCATATTTATATTAGGTAGTAATCAACATGCGCTGCCACATAATATTATCCTTTTTTATATATAAAAAAATTAATTATTCTTTTATATTTTACTTTTTTTTGTTTTATATTTTCATCATCTTCTTTTCTCTTTCTTTTCCATTCCTCCATTTCTTTTTCTTTGAGGCTTCTGCAGATTTGACGACGAGGATACCATGACTACTGCATCTTCGACCTTCACTGGAATTCTAAACACCAGGAAATCTCGTTCTCTAAAGCTAGAGACAAACGAAAAACTTTATCACTAAAAATTGCTTCTTCTTCCGCTACTATAATATTTATCAAAGATCGATTCTTCAAAGAATCACTAGTAAATGATGCCTGCTTGCGGGGATAAAGGTACCAGACTTGCAGAGAGACTAGTATTGATTTAGATTTAACAATGTTGATATGAGAAACTTGATTGATGTTTAAAATAATTTCAATAAATGGGTCTTCTTCATTAAATGATCAGTTACCCAATGATGCATTCGTCTCCATTAATTGAATCTATTACTTAGTGAACTCCTCCATTAATGACTATTCTAAAGTTCGATTCTTCTAACTTTTAATTTTGATTTTGATTTTAATTTTGAGCTACCAACAAATTTTCAAAGTGATGAAAAGTGGAGATATGATGAAAAGTATGTGATTTGAAGATATGAATTGATTTAGTGATGAAAAGTTGATGAGGGCGGTGACATGGTGGTCGAGGTGAGCCCGCCGGTGTCTATGGATCTTATGAACATTGAAGGGAAAAGATAAAGAAGGTAAGAAAAATAAAAGGAAACATAATTTCTTTTTAATTTTTTTTTATAAAAAAAATAGAATATTATTATGAAATAAATTAAATATTTATAAAGTTAATTAATATTTTAATCATATCTCTCACTCTCCCAAATTGAGCGAACTACACCTTCTTTTCCACATCAACATTTAGGGAGCAAAAACTCCACTTTAAAATAGTCCAAAAGGGTAATAGGACTCCCGTAATGTATGAGTGTAAAGCTGGGAATCCGACTATAGGTTGAGGAATTTTGGCCATTTTCTCAATAAATTACCACATGGATCATATTTGGCTTGAGTTAGGAGTGGGCGTTCGATTCTTCGGTTCAGTTCTTCGGTATTCGGTTTTAGAAAAGTGTGCACCATATTTCAAACCAAACTAGATCGGTTCGGTTCGGTGTTTTTAAATCGGTTTTTCGGTGTCAACAAAAATAAAGAGAGAATATGATAAAGTAATAATTGTTATTCACTTCACACTTCAAACTTCAAAGTAACAACATAAAATGATAAAATCATAAAGTAGAAATTAGAAACACCAAGTTGCTGCTCAAACTTGAATTAAATAGAGTTTTGTTTAGTTTAGACTTTAGGTCTTTAGGGTTTACTATTTTGTTATTTAGATTTTTGCTATTTAAGTTTAGGATCTAAATATAAAAATTGAAATGGGCCAAGTAAAGTTAAAAATTAAGTAATATAGTAAATACTTTTAAATTTATTTAATAAAACTTCGGTTCTTCGGTGCACCGTAATTTCGGGACCCTTGCACCGAACTCCGAATCGAAGAACCAAAAAAAAACCGACACCAAACCGAAGAACTGAATTTTTTCGGTTTGATTCAGTTTTTCGGTATTTATGCCCACCCCTTGCTTGAGTTACATTCAAAAATTTTCAATTCAATGAATGTGTTTGTTTGGGTTCTCTCAAACCCCAATACCATACTATATAAATCACAAAACATTTGCTTGAGTGGACTTAAACTATTTCTTGCTCAATCCCTTAAATGAAAGTTTAATCAGAGATGATTATTTCTAGTTCTAATCTTTTGATTAAATCTTCAAGTATTCACCATTGAAGCCTTAACCAATCTCACTTTTCTTTATCAAGAAAAAGTGAAATTAGAGAGTTCAATTAATATTTGCAACAATCAATTTTTGAATTAAAATTTGAAAACAACAATATATTCGTGCATTATAATCAATTCTAAGAGTAATTAGTTACTACCCAATCAAATCTAAACACACATTAGACACACACTCCTAGAACAAAATTTAGCTACTCATAATTTTAAAAAAAAGAGTTATACCAAGGTTGAACTCCTCCTTTAAATTCATCATGAGTAATTATAATCAATTCCAAGATTAAGTTTCAGCTATAATGATGTTTTCTTCGATATAAAGCTAAGAATATACTACTACAATGTACTCTATTCACTACTCAATTCTGTACTAATTGTCCTATTCCCAAAATGGAGAAGATGGTATTAATCTATCCCTACACAGATCTCCAAAATGCCCTTTGAATCATCCAAAATACATCATTCATTTGGATGATTTTACCCTTCAAATTTCCACGAGACTACTTGCACACTTGCACCTATGTTTTCTATGTCCAATGTTGCGGCACGCAGGTGAAATGACGTTTCTATTCTAAATTTGTCCATGTCCTCCTACTCGCAGGTGCCGTCTTGCAACACACATGTGGTGGGCAATCATGTCCTCTCATTTTTATTTGACACCTGCGAAATGTTGGCACCATCTTGTGGCACGCATGCATAACACATGTTTCCTGATAATTTACTTTTTTCAAATCTTTCATCATCTTACTTTTCCATGAATGCAAGTAAATAAGATAACAAAGGCACAAAATCCTTTTTCAATAGCATTAAAACTAGGCAACAACTCCTGCTTAAGAGTTAAATAAGTTGGTAAAACACCAACTTATCAAACCTCCAATATCCTCAAGTAAAACATTCACAAAGCATAACATTGACTGTGAGAAATCCAAAGATTTTGTAGTACATCTTCAGAAGTTAAAATTGTTTTAGTTTCTCATGGGACTAAACGACTCCTATAACCAAGTGAGAAGTCAGATCTTGCTTATGAGTCCTATGCCGACTGTTAACCAAGCTTATGGAATGATTATTAGCGATGAAGGACAGAGGTCTATAGTAGCAAATTCTGGAATCTTGGGTGCGAATCCTGCTTCAAGTGGTAGTAATTTTGATATGGCTATGTTTACCAGGAATGGTCTTATAAGATACAAAAAGAATTACAATGTACAATGTGATTTCTGTAAAATGAAAGGACATACCAAAGAAGTGTGTTACAAGTTAGTGGGATACCCTTCAAATTACAACAAGTTCAGGAAGAAAGGAGTACAAATATGGAGTAATAGTTATAACTCAAGTGCAAGGGCTCATAATGTGATCATTGGTGGTCACCTTAAAAAATCAGAACATTGTGATATGATGGGTGATACAGGTGAGAATGTAGCTGAAGTAAGTATACCAGATTACAAAGGAAAAAACGTGGCATACAATACTGAGTCTTCTTCATGAAGTAGAGAGTCTGAGATGGGGTTATATCCATTTACCAAGGAGCAATATAGTCAGATTGTGAATCTCTTGAAGAATATAGGAGACAACAGTGCTGCTACAAACTCTATGTCTTCAGCAAACTTAGTAGGTATTAACCAGCCTAGTGCTTACTCAGTTGAGTGGATAGTAGACACTGGAGCTACCAATCATATGGTAGCTGATGTAAGCTTGTTAGATAAATCTACTATAGTGTCTAGAGGAGTTTATTTACCTGATGGAAATGTTGCTAAAGTCACTCATGCTGGATTTAGTAGTGTTACTGCAAGGACATCTTTGACTAATGTGTTGCATTTACCTCAATTCAAGTTTAATTTGATGTCTATGTCAAAACTCACAAAAGAGTTAGGATGCTCGGTGAGTTTCTTACCTGATTTTTGCATGTTTGAGGATCTCTCCAATGGAATGGTGAGGGAGATTGGTAGAGAGGAGAATGGACTGTATATTCTAACTGGAAGTACAAAGTTAGAACAGTCTCAAAGCAATGGTTGTGTTCTTGCTGTAAAGGAAAACCATACTCATGAGAGGTCTGAAGATATGGAATTGTGGCACAAAAGGCTTGGGCATGCATCCACAAAGTCATTAAACAATTTTATGTCAGTAAAGGCTGAGTATATAGCAAATACACTGAATAATTGTATTGTTTGTCCTTTTGCAAAACAAGTTAGAAACTCTTTTCCTACAAGTAGTATACAAACTTCAGCATGCTTTGATCTTGTACACATGGATATTTGGGGTCCTTACAAAGTACCTACATTTGATGGTAACAAGTTTTTTCTCACTGTGGTTGATGATTTTTCAAGGTTAACTTGGGTTTACTTTTTAAAATTGAAGTTTGATGCTTGTGTGGTCATTAAACAGTTTATTGTGTATGCTAAAACTCAGTTTGGTAGGGCTGTTAAGGTCATAAGATCTAATAATGTCACTGAGCTTGTCAACTCAGTGTGTAAGGAATTGTTCAACAATTTTGGCATAGTTCATCAGATAAGTTGTGCCTATACTCCTCAACAAAATGGGGTAGTTGAGAGAAAACATAGGCACCTGCTAGAAGTAACAAGGGCTCTAAGGTTCCAAGATGAGATACCTATTAAGTTGTGGGGTCAGTGTATGTTAGTTGTTGTAAACATAGCCAATAGACTACCTAGTTCAGTATTACAAAACAGGTCTCCCTATGAAGTGTTTTACAACAAAAAACCATGTATCTCACATTTAAGAGTCATTGGATGTCTCTGTTATGCAAAGGTAGTGTAGGAGCTTGATAAACTAAAGCCAAGGTCTAAAATGACAGTTCATATGGGATATTCAATGACTCAGAAAGGGTATATACTTTATGATCTAGTAACAAGGAAGTTGTTTGTTAACAGAGATGTTATGTTTAGGGAATATATTTTTCCTTTCAAAACAAACACTAGTGTCTCATGTAACAGACTGTATGTTCCTTGTGATATTGAATATGGTGTGAATGACATACCTGAAGGAGTTGTGACACATGGAGTTACAACACCTCAAAGTCAAGTTCAAATCTCACAGCCAGAATAAACTAGACCAGTGGAAGACCTATGGCACCAGTCAGTGTTACAAGGAGGTCGGTAAGAGGCAGAAATCCTCCTGTTTGGTTAAAAGATTTTGTTTCCTTAAGTGTGAATGAAACAATAGCTTATCCTATGTCCAAGTATATTGCTTATGTTCATTTGGCACCCAAATATCAAGATTATGTTGCTGGTTTTTTTGCATGCACTGAACCTAGAAGTTATTATGAAGCCATCAAAGATCCTAGGTGGGTGGAAGCTATGAAGAAATTAGTGCATTACAACAAAATAACACTTGGAAAGTAGTGTCTTTGCCTAAAGGAAAAAAAACCATTGGATTCAGGTGGATTTACAAGATAAAACACAAAGCCACTGGTGAAGTGGAAAGGTTCAAAGCTAGGTTGGTAGCTAAGGGTTATAGTCAGAAAGAAGGGATTGATTATCAAGAAACTTTTTCTCCAGTATTTAAAATGAAAATTGTTAGATGAGTCCTTGCTATTGCAGCAACAAAACAATGGCATATACATCAAATGGATGTGTTCAATGCCTTTCTACAACATGATTTATTTGATGAGATTTATATGGATTTACCTAACGATTTTAGAGCCAGGGGGAGACTAAGACAGTGTGCAGACTCAAAAAATCCTTGTATTGGTTGAAATAAGCTCCTAGGCAGTGGAATGCTAAGTTAACTGAGGCACTTCTTAGGTTCAAGTTTCAACAAAGTCAATATGATTATTCAGTATTTACAAAAAAGAGCACAAAAGGCATCACAATTGTTCTTGTATATGTGGATGACATGCTCATCGCAGGTGATAGTCTCAGTTTGATCAATGAGGCCAAAGGGTACTTACAAGAGCATTAAAAATGAAGGACTTAGGAGAGTTAAAGTATATCCTTGGTATTGAGTTTGCTAGGTCAAAAGAAGGTATTCTAATGCATCAAAGGAAGTATGCATTAGAGTTAATTTCTGAAGCTGGTCTAGGGGTTGCAAAACCTGCTATGACTCATATGGATGCAAATGTAAAGTTAACATCAAGGGAATATGATGATCATGTGTTCAAAACTCAAGTAGAACGTATGGATGATCAAGGCTCTTATCAGAAACTCATAGGAAAACTTATGTACATCACTATGACTAGACCTGATATCTCATTTTGTGTACAGACTTTGAGTCAATTTTTACAAGCTCCTAAACAGTCTCATATGGAAGCAGCAATTAGAATAGTTAGATACCTGAAAAAAGAACCAGGGCAGGGAGTCTTATTGT
Source organism: Solanum piurae (assembly GCA_029582685.1). Classification (NCBI taxonomy): domain Eukaryota; kingdom Viridiplantae; phylum Streptophyta; class Magnoliopsida; order Solanales; family Solanaceae; genus Solanum; species Solanum piurae. The sequence continues at coordinate 18,471 of JAJOOO010016005.1, forward strand.
CTAGCAATGATAACATTGATATATCTATTGTGATGCATATTGGGCTGCATGTCCTAACTCTAGAAAGTCAGTAACATGATATATAGTTAAGCTTGGAGACTCTCCTATCATATGGAAGTCTAAGAAACAAACAATTGTCTCCAAGAGTTCAGCAGAAGCTGAATACAGAAGCTTGGCTTCAACAGTGGTAGAGTTGGTATGGATAATTGGATTAATGAAGGAACTTGGTAGGGAGGTTACTCTTCCAGTTAAAGTGTATAGTGATAGTAAGGCTGCTATACAAAGAGCTGCAAATCCAGTTTATCATGAAAGGACTAAACACATTGAGATAGATTGTCATTTCATTAGAGAAAAAGTTATGCAAGGAATGATTTCTACTAACTACATTCCTACAAATGAAAAACCTGTAGATATGTTAACCAAAAGCTTGTCCAGAATGCAACATGAAGTTTTGAGTTCCAAGTTAGGTATTCAAAACATTTTTAGAGTACCTAACTTGAGGGGGAGTATTGAAGGAGTCACTTAGATAGCTAGTTTAAGTCATTAGAAGTTAGTTACAAGATTAACTAACTTAATAAAAGTTAGTTAATTAACAACTTTCAGTTAGTTAGGATTAGTGTACATTAGAGGTCTATTTAAGATGTACTGATAAGCCTCTTTGAAGGTATTGCAATTAATGAGAATAACAAGATTCCTTCTCTCAATTATTTTTCTTCTTCTTCCTTTCTTTCTATCTTAGTTGTTCTTCTCTACTTTACATATTTTCTCATACAATTTCATTAACTAAGGTCAATATTAAGGCTAGGAGTGTTTTGTTAAAGTGACTATATAATTAAGAGGGAGTAGGGTCATTTTCCAAGCCAAGGCAAATCTAGAATTTTTCCTTGAATAACATTTGGGGGCAAGTTCTATGATATGTTTATACAAGAACAAGCTCCAATCTCACCACACAAAGTATCACAATTCCAAAGAGTTATAGTTGTTCTCGAAATCAATTGTAGTGAATGACTTATGAAACGAATGACAAAGGCAAAAAATGAATGTAGAAACCATGACAAGAAATTGTTTTCTATTTCACTTTCCCCTCTTTTTCTTAATTTTCAAAATCTCTTGTAAATCAAGATTTTGTGGTCCCACTTTAGACAAGTATAACAAAGACTCAAAATAAAACTAGAAATTGATATTTTCTCTTTAAAAAGTGACCTCTCACTCTATCATAGGAAAATGATGTCACGACCCGACCGTCGTGATTGACACCCACACTAACTCTCCGGTGGGAGAACCACTACTACAACTAAACCAAAACTAAGATATTTAAGTTACGGAAGCAAGTTAAATACTAAGGAAATAAAAAAGGGAGTTCACATAAACTCCAACAAAAGTCTAACATGAACTAAACAACGCGGAAGAAATAACCTATAACCTGAAAGTCAATGTACCAAAACATCTAAAGTTCAACAAGTCTAAACAAGAAGGGATGCAACCCCAATCTAATGAACTAATCAACTAACTAGAACATAGTCTAAGTCTAGAAATGGTGGACATAGACGAAAGAAAACCCATGGCAGCCCGAAAGAATTGGCTCACCCTTGAATTCGAACGACGATCACTGATCTCCTAAGCGAGGTTTTTCAGTAGCCGCTTGAAGATGCCCTATACTCAACAAAAATAAGAGCAAGTGCAGTATTAGTACACAACCACAGTGTACTGGTAAGATCATGCGACTATCCCACTAAGTGCAACAACATAAGCAAGTTAAGACAACATTATAGTCACATGCATAAATATCAACATATACAATATTATCAATATTAACGAACAACGAACAACTTCACATTTTATATCAAATTATTGGTCCTCTCATGGAACCCAAACCCAAACAGTTAGCATATCGGAATGTGGTACCCGATCCCAATGTTATGCCGAAACGTGGCAATCGATCCCATATTTATGCCAAAATGTGGCAACCGATACAAGTTAGTTATGCCGGAAGGTGGCAACCGATCCCATTCGCACACCACATTCACAATCACAATCACAAGTATATCCTCAAGATCATACATTTAAGTCATGATTTCATGGCAATCATCATTCACCTATCTCATTTACAACAAGTGTGATTAACATTGCAACATTCATACATATACAAGTATCATAATGAAGCAAGAACAAACATACATCACACAATCATAGAATCACAACCATCACCTACCTTGAAACAAGCTTGAAACCCTAAGAAACTTGATCCTTCCCTTTTCGGATTCATTCCGCTTGTTCTTGGTCTACAAACAATCAATATAATACGAGAATCAATAAACAATCACTAATTACCCGATTACTAATAATTCTATGAATTCTAGATCAAACCTATGATCACAATTATCCAAATTAGGGTTATTTCCACCATAGAATCTATAAAACCCTACCCTGTCAATATTCACCCATTCTATTACGTTCTACGGATCGAAAAACGGATTCGGGGAGTAAAAAGCTTACCTTTTGCCTCAAGAATGGTGAAAAATGAGTAGGAGTCGTCTGGGTTCGTTCTTTAGCTTTAAAAGTCGAAAAGTGCATAATAAGGTCATTTACGAGTTTATTAACGACCTTAAGTCATGTCGAGCCGGCCACAATGGCCACCACCCCACTACAGCGGCTCCGCCAGAGCGACCAAAAGTAGCGCCAAAGTGGCTTGCATGAAACAAGGAGCTATTTTAAAGAATTCTAAAATTCCCACTTCACAACACACCTCTAACCCACGACGCTCAGAAAATACCTTTCACGCTAAGATCGATTTCGGGAGTTCTACTCGCCCAAATTCAATTTCGTAAAGTCGTATGGATTTCTTAACGAGTTATCTATCCACCCATGTAATCATAATCATAAATAAATCATTTGACTGTTACCAGATTTCCCTACACCTTAATGACTCTGATTTCGTCCAAATCTGGACAAGGTTGGAAAAATCCAAATACTACGAAAAAGTTTTCCGGCCCCAAATTTTTCCCCGTTGGCAATTCTATAACGACGGGAACATGTCGTTACAATAGATACCAGTTTACCCATCACTTGTCCCCGAGTGACAAACTTAGGAAAATAGGCTAAGGAAGGAATGAAGTATTACCTGAATCGACGAACAATTGGGGATACTTGTCTCGCATGTCTCTCTCGGTTTCCCAAGTAGCTTCCTTAACTGGACGATGCTTCCATTGAACTTTCACGGACTTAATCTCCTTGGCCCTCAACTTACGCACATCACGATCAAGAATTGTAATCAGTTCCTCCTCATATTGGAGGTCTTTGTCTAACACAATTCAGTCCCAGTTAGTGATATAATTCACGTCACCATGATATCTCTTCAACATGGACACATGAAATACCGGATGAACTCCTGATAAATTAGGAGGTAAAGCCAATCTATACACTACCAGTCCCACACATTCAAGAATCTCAAATGGACCAATGTATCGCGGACTTAGCTTACCTTTCTTACCAAATCTCATTACCCCTTTCATGGGTGATACCTTAAGAAGAACATTCTCACCAGTTTGAAACGTCATGTCTCTTACCTTATGATCCGCATGCTTCTTTTGTCTACTCTGGGCTGCTAAAAGCTTAGCTTGAATGCTCCTCACCTTATTTTAAGCATCCTTCACTAAATCAACCCCCAAAGGTTTCACTTCTCCAGTCTCAAACCATCATATGGGTGATCTACATCCCTTCCCATAGAGTGCCTCAAATAGTGCCATATCAATACTGGAGTGATAAATATTATTATAGGAGAACTCACACAAAGGTATGAATTTATCCCAATGCCCTCCAAAATCAAGCACACATGCCCTCAACATGTCTTCTAATACTTGAATAGTCCTCTCTGACTGCCCGTCTGTCTGTGGATGGAAGGTTATACTAAAATTAAGTTGTGTGCCAATTCATCATGTAATTTCCTCCAAAACTTGGATGTGAATTGGGTACCACTCTGAGATGATAGAGAGGGGCACCCCATGCAACCTAACTATCTCTTTCACATACACTTTAGCTAATTGTTCAGCATTATAATCTATTCTTACCGGAATAAAATGGGCTACCTAGGTCAATCTATCAACCACTACCCAAATAGAATCAAGCTTCCCCAAAGTCTTGGGTAGACTAACCAATAAATCCATGGCTATTCTTTCCCACTTCCATTCCGAAATTGACATTTTTTGAAGTAAACCTGCAGGCCTTTGATGTTCATACTTCACTTGTTGACAATTTTGACACTTCGCCACAAACTCCGATATGTCTTTCTTCATGCCCAACCACCAATAAATTTGCTTCAAATCTCGATACATCTTGGTCACACTCATATGAATAGAATATCACGAACCATGAGACTCTGCCAACAAATTCTCAATCAAGTCATCTACTCTAGGAACACAGATTATTCCCTTAAAATTGAGCACACCATCCGCATCAAGAGTGGTCTCTTGTGCCTTACCATTTGCAGTCTTCTTTCTAAGCTCCTTCAAATTCTCATCCTCAAATTGTTAGGTCTTGATCTCCTCAATGAATGTGGCCCTCACTTCAATGCTAGCTAACACCCCACCTCTTTCTGAGATGCCCAACTGCATGAACTTAGACTCTAAGGTCTGAATTTCTCTAGTCAAAGGTCGCTTAGATACATTCAAGCAAGCTAAACTACGCATACTCACCATTTTTCGACTCAAAGCGTTTGCCACCACATTAGCCTTGCCTGGATGGTATTGAATGGTCACATCATAATCCTTAAGTAACTCCATCCAACTTCGTTGTCTCAAATTCAGATCCCTTTGAGTGAACACATGTTGCAAACTACAATGATCAGTAAACACTTCACACTTAACGCCATAAAGATAATGCCGCCAAATCTTAAGAGCAAATACTACCGCTGCCAACTCCAAATCATGCGTTGGATAATTCCTCTCATGCACCTTTAATTGACGCGAGGCATAAGCTATAACATTTTTATCTTACATCAACACAACACCCAAACCAAAATGTGAAGCATCACAATAAACAATAAAATCCTTATCTTCAATCGATAATGCTAGAATGGGCGCGGTGGTCAAGAGAGTCTTAAGCCTTTGGAAGCTCTCCTCACATTTTTCAGTCCATTCAAATGGTATCTCCTTTTCGGTCAAGTTAGTCAAGTGAGTGGCAATGGAAGCAAAAAATTTCACAAATCGACGATAGTAGCTAGCAAGCCCCACAAAACTCCTAACTTTCGTCACAGAGCTAGGTCTAACCCAATTCTTAATCTCCTCAATCTTTTGGGGATCTACCATTACCCCTTCTTTTGAAACTACATGCCCCAAAAAATGCAACCGATTTCAACCAAAATTCACACTTAGAAAATTTAGCATATAACTTTTACTTCCCAAGAACACCCAAAACACTATGAAGATGGTTGGCATGCTCTTCCTCACTTTTTTAATAGACCAAAATATCATCAATAAAGACTATGACGAAAGAATCAAGAAATGGCTTGAACACCCCATTCATCAAACTCATGAAAGTTGCAGGCGCATTGGTCAAACCAAACGACATAACCAAAAATTCATAGTGCCCATAGCGAGTTCTAAACGTCGTTTTGGGCACATCCTCAGGCCTAATTTTCAATTGATGGTAACTGGATCTTAGATCAATCTTAGAGAAAATGGATGCACCTTGCAATTGGTCAAAAAAAATCATCTATTCGAGGCAAGGGGTACTTGTTTCGAATAGTGACCCTATTCAATTGCCGATAATCTATACATATTCTCGTACTACCATCCATTTTCTTAACAAACAAAACTGGAGCACCCCATGGAGAAGTACTAGGATGAATAAATCCCTTATCAAGAAGCTCTTGGATATGAGCCTTAAGCTCTCTTAATTCTGTCGGAGCCATGCGATATGAAGGGATAGAAATGGAACGCGTACCAGGCTCTAAATCAATGCAAAAATCTATATCTCTATCTGGAGGCATACCAAGCAAATCATTAGGAAACACTTCTATAAATTCTGACACCACAGGAATAGACCCAATGGATGGAGCCTCAATCTCAACATCCCTAATATGAGCCAAATAAGTCAAACAACCTTGCCCTATCAATTTCTTAGCCTGAATGGAGGATATGATCTTAGTTCACTTAAGCTTGTACACCCCTTCCCATTCAATTTTTTCCTTTCCCGAAATTTCTAGAGTTACGGACTTAGTATTACAATTAAGTATGACATAATAGGGGGACAACCAAGTCATACCACCTTAGGCGCAGTGCTAGCAACAAGAGGATTAGTAGGAGCTTGAGCAGAAGGAAACACTCCAGAACCAACCAACCTTTTCAAGAAGGACATGATCTGTCGAGCTAACACTAGGTCTATAGGGGGAACACCGGTAGTCTCATCCTGCACCTCTTCCTCTTGTCCCACATCCTCAACATTCTCAACATCAACATTTTCCTCCTCAATCTCTTCATGATGCGCATGAGGGTTCTCATTCACAGGATCATTCTAAACATAAGCTCCATTTTCAGCAAGCGCTACTCTTCCACGGCCTCTACCCCTAACACTTCCTCTACCCCTACCTCAACCGTGATCTCTCGCTACAGATTCCTCAGCTGGAGCATTGACGGGAGCTACGAGACTAACATCGTTGAATCTAGTATTAACCAACTGCGAACAGAAGAGTGAAGGAGGTTAGATACTAATTTGAATCGATAGATACCAATTGGAATCAAGTCATAACACGAAAGGAGACAAGAGAAAACATAGAGATTTCCTAAAGTCCTATAGCCTCTCGAAGAAAAGTAAAGGTGTCCTCATACCATTCCACAAGACTCTAATAGACTCATTTTGGTGCATCAAGATCAATGAACCTAGGCTCTAATACCAAATTGTCACGACCCCAACCGTCGTGATTGACACCCACACTAACTATCCGGTGGGAGAATCACTACTACAACTAAACCAAAACTAAGACATTTAAGTTACGGAAGTAAGTTAAATACTAAGGAAATAAATAGGGAGTTCCCATAAAATCCAACAAAAGTTTAACAGGAACTAAACAATGCGGAAGAAATAACCTAGAACCTGAAAGTCAATGTACCAAAACATCTAAAGTTCATCAAGTCTAAACAAGAAGGGATGCAACCCCAATCTAATGAACTAATCAACTAACTAGAACATAGTCTAAGTCCAAAAATGGTGGACATAGATGAAAGAGAACTCATGGCAGCCCGAAAGAATTGGCTCACCATTGAATTCGAACGATGATCACTGATCTCCTAAGCGAGGTTTGCCAGTAGCCGCTTGAAGATGCCCTGTACTCAACAAAAATAAGAGCAAGTGCAGTATCAGTACACAACCATAATGTACTGGTAGGATCACGCGGCTATCCCACTAAGTGCAACATAAGCAAGTCAAGACAACATTATAATCACATGCATATATATCAACATATACAATATTATCAATATTTATGAACAACGAACAACTTCACATTTTATATCAAATTATTGGTCCTCTCATGGAACCTAAACCCAAATAGTTAGCATACCGGAATGTGGTACCCAATCCCAATGTTATGCTGAAACGTGGCAACCGATCCCATATTTATGCCGGAACGTGACAACCAATCCAAGTTAGTTATGTCGGAACGTGGCAACCAATCCCATTCACACACCACAATCACAATCACAAGTATATCCTCAAGATCATACATTTAAGTCATGATTTCATGACAATCATTATTCACTTATCTCATTTACAACAAGTGTGATCAAAATTGCAACATTCATACATATACAAGTATCATAATGAAGCAAGAACAAACATACATCACGCAATCATAGAATCACAACCATCACCTACCTCGAAACAAGCTTGAAATCCTAAGAAACTTGATCCTTCACTTTCTGGATTCTTTTCGCTTGTTCTTGGTCTACAAACAATCAATATAATATGAAATTAATAAATAATCAGTAATTACCCAAATTACTAATAATTCTATGAACCCTAGATCAAACTCATAATCCCAATTATCCAAATTAGGGTTATTTCCACCATAGAATCTATAACAAAATCCTCCCCCATCAACATTCACCCATTCTATTATGTTCTACGGATCAAAAAATGGATTCAGGGAGTGAAAAACTTACCTTTAGCCTCAAGAATGGTGAAAAATGAGTAGGAGTCGTATGGGGTTCGTTCTTTAGCTCTAAAAGTTGAAAAGTGCATAATAAGGTCGTTTAGAGGTTTATTAACGACCTTACATCGTTTAGAGGTTTATTAACGACCTTAAGTCGTTTAGAGGTTTATTAACGACCTTAAGTCGTGTCGAGCCCGCCACAACGACCACCACCCCGCTACAGCAGCATCGCCAGAGCGACCAAAAGTAGTGCCAAAGCGGCTTGCACGAAACAAGGAGCTATTTTAAAAAAATTCTAAAATCCCCACTTCACAACACACCTCTAACCCATGATGCTCAGAAAATACCCTTCACGCTAAAATCAATTTTGGGAGTTCTACTCACCCGAATTCAATTCTGTAAAGGCTTACAGATTCCATAACGAGTTATATATCCACCCATGTAATCATAATCATAAATAAATCACCCGATTATTACCATATTTTCCCACACCGTAATGACTCCGATTTCGTCCAAATCTGGATAAGGTTGGAAAAATCCAAATACTACGAAAAAGTTTTCTGGTCCTAAATTTTCCCCCGTTGGTATTTCTATAACGACGGGAACATGTAGTTACAAATGCTAACCCAATTCGATAAATAAAGTAAGTAATAAAATGATTTTCTCTTTGGGAAAGAATTGTGGTATAAAAACACTCAGCTTTATTCAATTGTCATGGCCCAAAGTACACCCTAGACGTGATATGGTGAATAAGACTTCGAGAGGCCCTAAACAAGTCACTTGACATAAGCATGACATAATAAAATACAACTTGAGAGACATAATCGATATACGTCTCAAATATATAAGATGGCATAAAAGATACCAATAGAGTACATAAGAGAAAACTTGGAATACTACTAAGTTTTACTTAAGCCTTCTATTCATTATAGATGTGACTAGGATAAACCCCTATGTCACAAACATAATCAGAAGCTAAAAGACATCAAAATAATAAAATTGTCCATGGTCTTGCCCTTGAATCATAAGGACTCACCGGTCCAAGTAGTTAATAGTGGAGTAATCCACCTAAGTGTGTCCAGGTGGATGAGCGTCGGATCATATATTATGAGACAATATAGACACAAATATAGGTTAATACGATGAATGTACTAAGTATTTTAGAAATATGCATAGACGTATACATGATATCATAATTAGTTAAGAACTTGAATATGCAACACCAAGTAAGGACAAAAGGAAGTTTAAAAGTCAAATCATAAAGAATATACAAGGTCAATGCATCTTAAAATCATAATGAAAGATTTCATAAAATTTTAAAAATAACATAGTTCATTTGTGGATATTTACCATTAACCGACAATAAGATCGTGTGCGCTATAAAATGAAATATGGTATAACCCTCACACCAAAAAAAGAAAGACTACTTTCCAAGGTAGAACTATATATCAATCATTATTGATAAAGTGGATCCACTAGTTAGGTCATTTAATACATACTACGGGGGTACGTAGTTAGGGACAAAGAAATTGCTTTTAGAGACTCGGTCTTTACTAATGGGAGAGCCTCTAGCTCAAAATCCTCTAGGTGCTTAGTAAAATCTCAATAAAATAGACAAATTCATAATCATATCATAGTCAAAATACTTGAAAAGACAACAATTAAGAGTACCAATCCAATCATAAGTTCATATTAGAATAGCTCCTTTAAAAACCATGATTTCATAAACTTGTTCATAAGACACTTCCTTTTTAAGTATGTAAACCATGATTTTTTTTCAAATGTGAGAATTTTTTTTGAAAATCAGTGACACTTTATCTTAAAATTATAATTTAGTCATAAACCATTACTTTCTTAAAACATGCATAGATTTATAATCATAATTCATATTTAGAAAATAGACATAGGCATGGGTCATGTAAAATCAATGAAAATCATGTAATTGAGTCAAATCATGCATAATAAGATTGAATATAGTAATTGAATCACAATAAATTGAATTCATGGAGAATCACATGAAACCTTGAGAGAATTGGGTGAAAACAATTTGAGAATTTAAGTTCTTTTTAGAACCCAATAGATGAAAGGGATCCATTGATGAATTCTCACATACCTTGACAAACAGAGCCCTAAAAGTGAAAGAAGAACCTTGAAACTTTTGATGAAACCCTAGTCTTCTTCATTGGAGCTTGAGACAAAATTGGAGAAGAAACCCTTGAGAGATTTTTGTGAGTTTGAGTGCGTGGGAGGGAATGAGTTAAGTTTGAAGAGTAAAAATAGTTATAGGGGTTGTTATAGGGCCAAATTGACATAGTTTAGGGATCAGTTGGGTGGGAAAAGACCATAAAACCCTTAATAAAAATCTATAGGAATACCCTACGAGTTCAACCTGCAGTCCGTAAGAGTTTCTACCGACTTTACTGGTCACCTGTAGAACCTACTAGTGGAATCATAAAATTTGGACAATTTCCACGATTTGCTTCTACGGATCGTGGACCTATCTACAACTCGTAGAGCCAATCTGTAGAACCAAAAATACCAAAAATCCTCTAAGTCCAAGCACTTCCCATGATTTGCCTTTTACGGATCGTAGGGTTTCCTACGACTGGTAAGCCTTGTCTATAAAACCTGGGTACCAAAATCAGCGAGTCCAACTCACTTCTACGAATCACTTTCTACGACCCGTCAATTAAACCATGATCCGTTCAATTCACCCGTAGACCATCATCAAAGACTTGATATTTTCCAAACTCAAATCGAGTCCTACGACTGCCTTCCTATGGCTGGTAGAACTTCATACGCTTCCGTAGAATATGCATAAGTGCCCAAAAATAAAACTTTTTCAATCCTTTTCAATTTATCAATTTTTTAGGTGTTACAATATCTCCCTCTTAGGAATATTCATCCTCAAATGGGATTCAAGCTAGCATGAATAGAGTATGGAGAGAAACTAATAACCAAACATGAATGCAATCACATCAAAATGCACATATACAAGGAGAAATCACTCCAAGCTAAATCATAACTCAAAAATCACATTTTGCATGAACATGCATGCATATGAAAGTATGATAATGACTAAAATGCATGAATCCAAAAGAATGAACCATGAGGAACTAATACCTCAAGCTAGAATAGGAGCGGAGGAAAATAGATGAGGATACTTGGATATCATATCGACTTCGGCTTCCCAAGTAGCACTCAACTAATTAATTCCTCCAAAGAACTTTTACGAAAGCAACTTATTTATTTCTCTGCTTCCAGACTTGTCGATCCAAGATTTCAACCAGAACCTTTTCATAAGGAAGACTTTCCTTGGCTCCAAAACTTTTCAATGGCACTATAAATGTCGGATCTCCAATACACTTTTTCAACAATGAGAAATGAAATACCGGATGTATCAATGCTAAGTTGGTAGGTAACTTTTATTCATAAACAAGCTTTCCAATACACCTCAAAATCTAGGCCCACGTATCAGGAACTAAGCTTCCCTATATTTCTGAATCTCATCACACCTTTCATGGGTGAGATTTTCAAGTAAACTCAATCATCAATATCAAATTCAAGCTCTTTTGTTCTAACGTTGGCATAAGACTTTTGTCAACTTTGAGCTATTTTCAACCTCTCTCTAATAAGACAAACCTTTTCCATAGCCTTATGCACTAACTCAGGCTCTATCAAGACGGCCACACAAATTTTGAACGAACCAATAGGAGACCTAAACCTCCTACCATAGAGAGCCTCAAATGGAGCCATTTGGATACTTGAATGATAACTATTATTATAAGTAAACTCAATCAAAGGAAAATGATCATCCCAATTACCCTTGAAGTTAATCACACAAACTATCAACATATTTTCCAAAGTCTGAATAGTACACTCGTCTTTTCCCTCTGTCTAAGGATGAAAATTCGTACTAAGCTTTACTTGAGTACCAAGACCCTTTTAGAAGGAACTCCAAAACTATGATGTAAACAGAGTACCACGATCAAAGATAATGGAAAAACGCACTTCATACAACCTCACCATTTCTGGAATATAAAGCTTAGCATAATCTTCAGTTGAAAATGCAGTCTTCACAGTAAAAAAAAAAGAGCCAATTTTGTTTTGGGGCCATAACTATGGGTAATTGTATAACATTAATGGTTTTGTATTAATTCATGGTTATCGGTTGAGTTTAAGCTTTTTGGGTGGTTTGGCTTTGTTTCAGTAATTTTTGTCAACTAAAAGGTTCGTTATTAGTTATAAAGATAAAAAATTTATTCTGAAAGCTTGAGCATAAATTATAGTACTGATCTACAAAGTTTGGTGCATTTTTGCTAAGTCGAGATTAGACTTTTATCGCAATATATGAAATAATTATTTACCAAGAAAAAATTATATTTGACTTGGCAAATGATTACGGAATTGAGTTTTCTATTGAATGAGCATGTTCGTATCATTGTTTAAGACATTCAGAAAATAAAATTGGATCATTTCTCAATTGTATGAAGAAGTTCCAACTCTTTTAGTGGAATTAAATTTGTTGGTTTCTTGTTTGTAAATATTGTTGTCCAGGTATTTAAAAATTCAGACTGTGTTCATTTGGTACTTTGAGCATATTGGAAGTTCTAGAGATTAGAATAGAGTGATTCTTGTGGTATTCTTCTCGATAAAATATAGAGGTTAGTATTCAATCCTCATTTCGGCATTCTCTCCTGATTTTTTAATTTAATTTTTTTCCCTTATCCGTGAATTTCTTGGGGGAATTGGGATTTTATCGATTTGGACTCAATGTTTGATGAAAAATTTATATCTAGGATCCTCATATTATGGGTAAACTAATTTTGGTATAAACGTGTTGGTTCATAAATTATTTTCATCATATTAACCGTGTATAAGCTAAGTTTGCTTGTTGAATACCATTTTTGTTTGGTACTCACTCCATTGCTTCTACACTTGTGTAAGTTACGAGCCTAGATCTTCTTGATTACTTCTTCCCTTTCTCATCTGAGGTGTATTGTTAGGATTTTATGAGGTAGTTGTTTGTCATCTCAGCGGATGCCTCTTGCTCTTCATTATGTTTTTGTTCTATTATATACACATAGACATTTAGACTTGTATTTATTTTGGATCTTATGTAATATTTAGAGGCTTGTACACGTGACACCATTCATGGGGTTTTATGAGTTATGTTAAGGTTATCTGGAATTGTTCATTTTATGTTAGTCCTCTATTTTGACTTATTTTTGTATTTATCCTACTTTGTTTAGGTATAGGCTGACATATCTTAGTGGGATAAGAGGTGTAATCGAACTCAGTTTTTGGGTTGTGACAAATGGTATCAGAGCCCAAGTTTTATAGGTCTCACAGTGTAGAAGCCAAGTCTAATAGAGCCTTTAGGATCAGTGCATATATATGTTACTTATCTTAGAGAGGCTATGGTAACTTTTAATAAAAACCTTCACTTCTTGACTTTTTACGATTCGGTCTGATTCCTATTGTTTCATTCCATACTCTCACTTACAGTGATCACATGTGATTGGTTCTTCATGCATGCAATTAGGATGTCATCACATGGTTTTACGTGTTAGATCTGGTACTAATGTGGAAGTGATAAGACTTATGGAAGGGAGGTGTGGTCAGACTTTAAATATTTTGTGATCAAAAGAGTTTGAGTAAGGTTATAGTTCAACGATGCATTTTGAGGATAATTGAATGGTAAGGGTGAACAATGGTTTGAGGGAATGCATGAAAATATTATCTTCTATGGTTAGTTATTAATCAAGGAAGAGAATTCAAATGGTTTAAGTGCTAAAATACGACTGCTTCAGTGGTACCTCTGTTCCCTTGTTTAGAGTTATGAAATTTGTTACTTTTGCTATCGACCTAGTCTATGACAGGGTGGATATCACTTTGGGCTAGAGGCTGAATGTATTTGGGAATATATTTTAGTTACTTAAAGGGTAGAAACAAATGGTCTATCTGGGTACAATCTTCTTGATGGGTATGATGTGTTTTAGTAGTGGATCTAACGGAATTTCAACATGTGGTACTAGTGATATATGGAAACAAAGAGGTGATTAATGATAAGCTAAGATTTGTGATTTCACATAATCTTCTAGGTATGGGCTAATGTCGATTGATAAAGTAATTGGTTTACATGATATGAATTAGAATTTATGTTTTTCATTGTAAGTCTACATTCGTGGTTGTAGGTTTTGTCAAGGTATGAATTGGTAAGGTAAGAAATGATTAATCTTGTTGATTGTTGAGTATTGGGAAGAACTTGTGCATAGTTTGACTGGTAGAGTGTTTGATTGTTAAAAGGCTTAATGAAGTGTTTCACTCAAAAAATTTGGTTTAGAGTAAGAGGTAAAATGCTATGGGTTTTTGGACAAAGGATAGGATTGGCAAAAGATTTAGCAAAAGGAACAATAGTTGTGTATATTGAAGAGTTCAAAGTATTTAAAATTGTGTCATAGGTAAAATTTAAGAAATTTGAAGAAATAAGACATCACGTATAGATCCTTTGTTTGGCATAGACTTACAAAGGATTTATAAGCGACTTTGTTGAAAAGTTAGTTTTGGCTTTGGTGACAAATAGTGATGTATGGGAGATTCTGTTTTTTTATGTTGGGTTGAATTTTTCAAATTATGGTAGGGGACTTATGGATGCAATACAGGAAGGACCTAAAGTTCTACACCGTTATTGGGCATCTTGAGCTTGATTGATACTGCCTTGTTGATAAAAACTACACAGACTATTATGATGAGTTACATAGACACTTAGTGAGGAATAAAGGTTATTTGCTTATGGTATACATAATTCTTGGGTTTATCAAGGGTTTCTCTAAGATTTGGCATGAACATGCAATTATGTTAATGGTGGTTGAGGCATGGCATGTGAATGGTATCATGTAGTTGATATTAGTTTCTGATTCATTAGCTTTAGTCGATGAAAAAGTACTATCATATTTGGAATTAGTGATATCAACCTTGGATAGGATTAATTCCGACATGGAATGCTAAGAGTAAGATTGGGGCGGATAGAAATCTTCCTTTTGAGAAAAATAAAAGTCATAATTGAAAGTTATAGACAATGGAAATGTGTTTTCAAGTAATTTTGATACTAAATAAATATTTAGATGCATGAGTAGAGAATCAATAAGGTCATGATATTTCGTTGGCAATGGATTTTTGGGTTTCAGTTGTCAGATAATGGTGAATATGTTGGGTTTTTATGAGTTGAGTATATTTCTAGTTGTGTTGGTGATCAAATAAGGTATCGTATGTAGAGAGAAGTTAAACAAGTGGAAATCAGATAACTGGAGGAGCTTTAACTGTGGATACTATAGAAGGAGTATTCGGAATAGAACAAAGGAAAATTTTGGGCAGTTAGAGTATACTAGTAGTATTGTATGTGTGAACCTTGTTGAGGTTGCTTATATGAGATCTATCATGGGGAATTGCATTTTCCCGATGGTCTTGGTATTTATCTTGTCATTGAGGACATGTTACATGCTATGTAATTGACTTTTAGGTCCATTGTAACACCTCAGAAGTTGAAAAGAAAAGAAAATGCAAAAAATTGACTGGTGTAATTTTCTACAAGTCCAACCTATGGGTCGTAGAAAGAGAGTCGTAGACTAGGAGATGAACTTTTGGAAAATTAAATTTCTTAAGTGTGACCTACGGATGAACGGGAAGAACCGTAGGATGGTTGACGGGCTGTAGAAGGCACTCATAGGATTGATTCTGAGATTTGATTTAGGACCTCAGCTCTATGGAAGGTTTTGATGGGTCTTCATTTGTTCTACAGACCGTAGGAAGGTTCCGTAGAAAGGTTTCAGACTTAGTGAAACTTGGATTCTATGGATGAGGTCTACGGACAGTAGAAAGTTCGATGGATTGTAGAATGATCTCGTGGGAAATGATTGAATATTTGGGTTTCTGAAGTTGATTTTGTGGTTGACCAGGACGGACCGCAGAAATTCCCATGGACCATAGGTTATAACCGTAGGATTGTACGACCATTATTTTTAAAGGATATTTGGGTATTTTACTATACATTTAATGCCTACACTACATCGTTTTGACCCTAATTCTAAGTCTTATAACTACCCCTTAGAAATTTCCCCAACTCTTTCATTCCCTCAAACTCCCAAATTCTCTCCAAGGTTTTCTCCAAAAAAAAAATCCCTCTCTAGATCAAGGAAGAAGAAGTCAGGGTTCTTCAAGTTCAAGTATTATTTCTTCATTATTACTTAGGGTTTCAATTGGTATGTATGGAGTTCATCAATGGGTTCCATTCATCCATTGAGTCCCCCCAGAGATTCTTCAATTCTTCAATTCTCTAATTCAATTGGTTAGGTTTCATTAAATTCCTCACCTATTTGTATGGATTTAATTGTTTGATTTTGATCATATTATGATTATTTAGATTTAATTACGTGATTTCCAACCAATTCTATATGAACCCATGCATTGATCATGATTTTGATTATGAACCTTAAATTGCATGAATTTGAAGAAAAACTATGAATCAATGATGTTTTCATGAACTTATGCATGATTTATGAAAAAGGATTGATTATGATCCAGGTTGCATTAAGATAAGCATCGATTAATTGTGAAAGATTTTTTGTCACATTGAGGGATCATGGTTTGGTGAAAGAATTTCGCATTCATGCATGATTCAAAATTTAAGGAGCTATTCTATGATGTTTCTAGCTTGGATTAGTAAATTAATAGTTATTTTCCATGGATGATGATATGCTTATATTTATGACTATTTCATGGGATTTTTACTTAGCATCGTGAGGATATTGAGATGGAGGTTCTCCCGTTAGTAGAGGTCGGGTCTCTAGTAGCAATGTCCTTGTCCCTAAATATATGCCACTATAGGTTGTCTTAAGTGACATAACTAGTGGATCCACCTAAGCTAGACGTTTAAGGTCTTTGTCTTGGCAAGCACGAACATCTCTTTTCAGTGTGGGAGCAAGACGCTGTATTACACGTTACAGCTCATGTGGTCTAGGTTGGTTAATAGTATATATCCCACAAAATGAACTAAGTTTCTTTCAAATGTTTTTATGAAGCTTACCTTATGTTTTAAGATCCATTGACCATGTTTATGATTATGATTCTCTCTAAAGACTTTTACGATGTTTAGTTTGGTCATGCACATCATATTTTTCAATTATATCCTCTTATGATCATGTCTCATGTTTTATTGCATTCCCCTTATACTTAGTACATTCTATGTACTAATGCGTACTTGTATCTAAATTAATTCACTAATGTAGGACGTGAAGATTCTTCTTCTAACGTTCGTGGCTAGTTGATCATCTTAGAGATTGAAGACTTGGTGAGTCATCATACTTCAAGGACAATGTCACTTTTATTGCTTTAGTTTTCTGACTTTGTAAGTGGTGTACGGGTTATATCCTGACTACTTTTTTAATGTAATAGATGGATTATCAAGACTTTGATGTACTTTCACTTTTATAACAAACTCTTTACTTCTTATGGGATTTCTTACTTTTCTCTATTATGTTATGTATATGAATGCCAAGTCGCTTGTGTAGGGCCTCTCGGGGTCTTATATGTCATGTCACATCTAGGATGTACTTTGGGTCGTGAAAAACTTGGTATTCAGAGCACAATGTTTAGAATACTTGTACATATCAACTTGCATTGATGTTATACTACTGTTGTGATGATGCTTTGTGAGGATGAGAGGAAATAGAGAATAGGCCAAACAGTTGTGGCAGATTCATATTAAGAGGAAATAGGAAATGGACCACACGTTTGTGGTGGATTCATATTGAGAGGAAATAAGGAACGGTCCCTATGTCTGTAGAGGGTTCATATTAAGGGGAAATAGGGATCGGGCCCCACGATCGTGGAAGTGCATGGACTGAAGAGTCTCCCATGGGTCATGGACTAATATTCAATGGGTGT
Organism: Solanum piurae; assembly: GCA_029582685.1. Lineage (NCBI taxonomy): Eukaryota > Viridiplantae > Streptophyta > Magnoliopsida > Solanales > Solanaceae > Solanum > Solanum piurae. Next base: position 36,562 of record JAJOOO010016005.1, read on the forward strand.
GTATCACTATGACAGACATGCATCACTTTATATGATATTGCACTACATTGCATTGCACTTTATCTTTGTGTTCGGACATTCATGATTGATGATATGGTTTTGTGATTGTTGAATTATGAAAGACTTTTTTTTAATTAAAGGCCCCAACATGCATGAATAAATAAAAAGGAGATTGTACAATATTTTTAGGGCCAAAAGTGACCTATTCTAATAAACAAAAGAAATGTAAATAATTAAGAAAGCAAGACATACATAATGAAGCAAAAATGCGAAAGTGACTGGTCTCTAAAGCCCACCACCTTCATCTTCCTTGATATCACCATCACGGTTCTTGAAACAAACGAATCTGGAGAGAACACTTCAATTAACGAAAGATCGAGAAGATGAGGTGCATTGAGCTTGGATAGATTACATCTAAGACGCTCAAAGTTGTCACAAGCGCCATGTAATCTTGTCCGATGAAGACTTCTTCAACTTGATGCAACTCAAATATGATGATTTCATTTGAAGGTGAGCCCTATAATCTCTAACTTATTGTGAAAATCTTGAATAATTTCTTGTTTCCCCTGGTATTATGGATTTAGCCTTGAAATTAGAGAGGTCTCTTGCTCTTGCAGATTTATGTTTCTCATTTCTTGTTTACTCTTATGCCATATTACCTCTCAGAGCTCATGACCCTAACTCCTTGCCCTTTGACAGATTGAGCTCGCAAGGAGCTAATACCATTGTCTAAACAACTTCGATTTGGGTCCATGTTCTTCAGATGAGGTAAATGTTTTTCCTTCTTGATTAACTTGATGTTGGTATTGAAGTTACTAGAACTCATTATATTGCAAATAAGAGATTTTGACATTTGGAAAGTCTTACATTTGGAACTTTTTTTGCATCTAGTTCGATGGAGTGCCTTCCCTTCCTTAGGTACTTCCATAAATGTGTTAAAAGCTTTAAAACATGTACCTGCACATGAAAAAATAAAATTAGTAAAGTAGTCCGCAACTTTGTTTCCTTCCCTGAGCACGTGAGACACCTCCACTTGTCCATCCTTCCTCAAACATTGGATCTTCTTAATCATCAAGCTAATACTCCATGGGGTTTCCCAAATGTCATCCAATATTTTAGTCATAATTAGTGAACCAATCTCCAATATAATAGGTAATAGATTGTTTGACACACAATAATGCAACCCTTTTTCCAAAGCAATGACCTATGCTTGCAGACTTGTTTTGTATTCCAAATTCTGTGTTGCTATAAATTGAAGTCTCCTTCCCAATTTCTAATGCAGAAACCCCCAGCACTAGGTCATGGATTACGTTTTGACACTCTATCTAAATTACATTTGTACACTCTCATGCTAGGAGGTACCCGGTAAATCACCTTAGTATATATAACAGATTTGTAATTCTCAAAGAATTAAACCATCATAGACCAATCTTTAGGTATGTTCCTTAACCAATGGTATCTAACCACAACAAGATTGTGAATATTTCTATTAATTTATGTCATCATATTGTACCTAGAGATTTTACCTCCATGTCATTGTGTTCTCCCTTTCCAAATCACCCATAGAATAAAACCAGGGATAGCATTGAATAAAGGTCTCAATTTAGCACTACATTCTGCATTCCACCATTTAAAAATGGTGTCCTTCAGTTGCAAGAAAGGCCCATCAACTCCAACAGCTTTTCCAACCATGTTCCATAATAATTGAGCTTTATGACAAGCAATAAATAGATGTTCCCATGTTTCATTACTAGTAAGAGCACAACAACAACAGTACACCTCTTCAAGCCCTATCCTCACCAAGAGTTCCCTAATAGTAATTCTTTGTTTGATCAATCTCCAGAAGAAGAAAGAGATTTTAAAAGGAATCCCATTTATCCCAAACTTTACAAAATTCTTCCTAATATACTCCAAGAGTCCTTAAAATTTCCCTAGCTGAAGTGATAGAGAACTTACCTGAATGATTGAGCATCCAGTAAGGTTTATCCACCTCCTTACACTCTTGAACAATATCAATTTTCTTAGTAATATGGTATGCTACTCCTTCAGGAAAGGTATGGCTTAGCAACTCCTCATTACACATGCCTTGTAGGATCAATTGACTAATATGTTCTTGGACTAGATTAGAAGAAAAGGACACTAGAAGATAGTAATATAATTCTCCAAGTTGAGAGTTATCAAACATAATACCAGAAGATCCATTGTTAGGCTACCACCAAATATGAAAGATTGTGATAATACTTGTGCATATATACGTGTTGAGGTGCAAGTTGTGATGTTACACCCTATGCTCTATTGTTATTAAGTGAGGACGGTTCGATTAGACTAATTTTTATGCATGTTGTAGCTTGTGGAGGTTCGGATGGTACGTGATGGAGTACTTGTGTTCTATTTTTCTTTACTAAGATTTCGTTAGTGTAACGACTCGGAAAATGATAGAGTGAAACTAGAGCCTCATATGTGAGTTTGGAGTCGAGAACTTAATGAAATGATTATATTTGAAATGACCCAAAAAGTTCTTAAAAATGTGCTTCGGAAGTTAGCGGAAACTTATTTAGCTGTATATAAAAAAATCTGTTTCGTTTTTCGAAAATCCGACTTCATATTCTTGTTTAGGGGGTCAAATTGAGTGGGAAATGGGTCTAACCCAAATTTTAGA
>JAJOOO010016006.1:0-24977 GCA_029582685.1 Solanum piurae
TCAGTTTTAATAAACAATTAATTTGATACAGAAATAGAAAGGTTAGGAGAGAACGATAAAATTCGTAGTGACGGCTTCGGCGAGGGTATTACGTGTGTACTTCAGGTAAGTCATCAAAATCACCAACATCTTGTTGTATTGTATATATTGATATGAGCTATATTATTGTTGTTATTATTATAATATTGGTTGTAAAAGAGAAATCAATAATCTGGTAGTGTAAATATTGGACTTGAGGGAATAATAGTAATGGATAAATTATGTAATTTGAGCAATGATTATGTCCCATCATTGATGCATTATAATGGAAAATCATTTGAGGTTAGAAGAGGTCGGTGATTATTCGGTATGTGTGGAGTATTTTAGTTAGGCTTAAAGATCTTACATTAGGTTTTTTCAAAGTTGAGTTACTGACATGGTAACTACTTGACACGGGTTTCTATTTAATCTATTATTAATATAATAACAATGTTGGCTTTGAAAGAGAAACAAGAGAAATTGAATTTAATAACCTATGCTAACGTTTTCTTGGTGGAAAATTGTTAATGGCTAATATAATCATTGGATAATGACTATGGGTAATCATTAGGTAATATTTGGATTTATATGATGAGCGGTTAATGATCAGAAAACAATTTATTTCGAGTTACTACATTATAAATTTAAGTGAGTTTTTGGGTCTAAGCTAAACCTTGGTAATATGGGTGTTGTTAATTTCGAAACCTTATTGTGATTATTTACTTGAATAGATTGTATTGATTTGGAAGCCCAATGAAAGAGGAAGGCTCAAGTCCCGAAGTGATCATTCCATCATTTGAGGCAAATGGATTTCTAAACCCTTGTTAAGTGTATGGAATTCGTGTATTTCCTTGTGGTATGTGTTGGGGAGTAATGAGACTTGGTGATGGGTTGACTTGTCCATGTTGATTAATTCTAATGATGAAAAAGGGGTAATAAAAGGCAATGTGATTAATTGTTTGTGTGTGATGTGTTGAGAATGATTTGAAAGGCTTGTTGAATCATTGTTGATGTTGTATCATGATTGTGTTGTTGTGAATTGTGCAATGTTATGAAAATGGTCATCTCCTTATTATTTGTGTGAACATGTCATTTGCATTGTTTTGAGACATGGTTGTGACAAGTGTTATGTGAATTGAGAAAGAATAAGAAATTAAAGAGGATATACCATTTCGAGGGACGTATCGCGCGCCGCGTTGGATACTATATTTCGAGGGACGTATCGCGCGCCGCGTTGGATACTATATTTCAAGGGACGTATCGCGCGCCGCGATGGATGCATGGACAAATATGTCCCCCATGGGTCCCGGACTGAGAGACAGCGGGTGTGTATCATTAGGTCAGACATGCATCACTATACTTGACATTGCATTTCATTGCATTGCACATCTTTATCATTGGTGAACTTGATCTTGTGTGTTGTTGATCTTGTGAGTGCCTTTTTGTGGAACTTGTGGTTGATGAATACTGAGTTTGTTGTTGAGGATATGTAATTTGTTAAAGTGTTGTTGTTGAGGATATGTAATTTGTTAAAGTGTTGTTGTTGAGGATATGTAATTTGTTAAAGTGTTGTTGTTGAGCTATGTGTTATGTAAACCGTGAGCTGTTAGGTTGGGCTGGTTTATGCAGGTTGTAGTTGTGGAGGTTCGGATGGGGTGTAAGGAGTACCCATATTCTGTTCCCTTAGCTTGTGTTTAGAGGTTTGCTTGTTGAGTACCGTGTGGTTTGGTACTCACCCCTTGCTTCTATAATATTTTGTAGGTTACAAGCCCGGATCTTCGTGGTACCTTATATTTTCTTCATTTCTGAGGCTTCTTGTGGAGATTTGTGAGGTAGTTGTTTGTCTTCTCAGCGAACTTTCTTACTCCTATTTATGATCTTGTTCTATTCTAGAAACAAGGTCATTTGAGACTTGTGTTTTCCTTTTGAATCAATTGTAATACTTTAGAGGCTTGTATACGTGATAACCAGATTTTGGAGGTATTTTTAAGTTGATTATAAAACTTTCGCATTTTATTGTAATGGTTGAGTTTTAGGCTGACTTGTCTTGGTGGATAAGACGAGTGCCATCACGTTCATTTTTGGGTCGTGACATAGAAAGACCTCTATTTATAGTTTCATAAACTTTTTTTCCTATAAGAAAAAAAATTATCCAAATATAGAGACTTTGTGTTTCCTTTAAAAAAAGAAGAAGAAGAATGCAATTATGATAGGAAACTAAGGAAAAATACTCAACATGTATCATAATATTTGGTTCACTGATTAAGTTTGCCCCTTAAAACTTCTCAATTAGTCTTTTTAATTTTTATTTATTTGTGGAATTCATGTTTATATGACATAAAACATTATTTATTTGTTATGTAAGATGTTATTTTAACAATAAATTTAGTTAAATGATTTAACTAATATAAATATCTAAATGAAGTAATTTTATTGATACAAAATAAAATTTAATAACTAAATTTTTAAAGTTGAATGATCTTTTGAGATATCAACTGACGTTGTTGTTAAAACCAGAAGAAGATAAACTAAACCCCAAAAAGTTAAATTAAAAGAAAGAAAGAAGCAACAAAAAGAGAGAAGAAAACAAAAAAATTAACGGAGCCAACTAAGAGAAAAGGAAATTAAGAGGAAAAATAGGAGAAAAGTAGAAAAGAAAACAAATTGAAATGAAAAGAATAATACGTGTGAGGAGGATCTATAATAAATTTTACAAGAAAATTAGTGAAATATAAATAAATTTGATCATCAAAATAATAAATTTAAATTAGTCCTTAAAATAAAAAAGAAAATAATAATAATAATACGTGTGAGGAGGATCAAATATACCCCCATATGGATTATATATTGTTTTAAAAAATAAAATTAAAATTAATTTTTCACTTCCGTTAGAAGAAAAAGGTATTTGTGAACCAATTATATAACAGTAGAGGTATGCATGATCCACTTTATATCAGTTCTAAATGACAAAGTTGAAAAGTATATCAAACCCTTTTCCCTTAAATTTATTCAAAAGTACTATTAAAAATATTAATTGAAAAAATCAAAAGTTTCTGTTGAAATTCCAGAAACTGCAACATAATAATTACACAAGACATAAAAATAAATTTGACAAAAATCACCAAACTTAGAAAGTTACGCCTCAAAAAACTGTATCAAACTCTTGAAATATATCAAAAATAACATAAACTACAAAATCTGTACTTTCAAATGTGAGTTTTTGTTAAATATATTTTATTTTTATTAACTTTAATAATTAAAGTTTAATTAATATCTGATGACGAAAATAATTTTTTTTTAAAATCAAGACTACGCAAATAATAGTTATGAGACTATTCCAAACCTACAACCTATTATAATGGACCATTTTTGGCATTTTCTCCATAATAGGCTAACAGCCTAGCTCTAATGAAATCTATATAAAGACTACAATTTTTAATTATTTTATCATCACTTTAATTTCTTTGTAAAAGTTTTTTTAGTATACCCAAAAAAAAAAATGGGTGTGAAAGGTAAGTTAATTGCTTCAATAGAAGTGCACTGTGGAGGACACTTAATTCATGACCTTTTTCACACCAAACCTCATATTATACCCAACATAATCCCTAGCAAGATACTAAGTTTTGGATTTCATGAAGGTGAAACCATAAAGGTTGGTTCAGTTGTTAGCTGAAAATATAACGATAGTAATATACGCATACTCTCCCCTCTATCTACATATGAATCAATTTTTTTACATTTAGGTGTGTTTGATTTTAGGAGAAAGTCAATTTCCAAGAGAATATTTTTCATAAAAAGGTTATTTGATGATGTTTAGCTACCATAGAGTAAACATTTTAAGATGATATTACTTGCTCCCAAAGTTATGTACTCTATAAGTTTCAACGGGTACTATTATTATACGCAATATAAAAATGTACAAAATCACTAAAATTTTAATGATTAATCAAGTTCTAAACTTAGATATTTAGTGTTTCTTGAAAAAAAAAATGATTCGATTTATGGGATTTGATATGAGATCGATGATCTCCCATGTTTGTTGAAGTGAAATAGGTTGAGTTGTGAAAGCATAAATATTGCACCTGTCAAAATTAAATTTTGAATTAATGTCTTTACTTTCTCTAGCTAATATTTCGACATTATTAATTTTTGATGATATTTTTTTTCCATAAAACTTTAATTTTCTGAAATATGATTCAACTTTAGTGGTATATACTTTTCATAAAATATTTTCACTTATCAATCAAATATCGCAAGATATTGTACAAATATTTTACAGATTTCATTGGAGAAAATTATGAAAATCAAAGAAAAAGCTAAAGAAATGAGCTAAATATATGTGATTGTGATTGTAAACATCTTTTATGAGGGTTTAAAAGATGGAGTAGCCTAATAAATATCTCTTATGTTTTCGACTTCAATGATTGCAGATGGAAATGATAAGATTGCAAAGCAAGTTATCAAAGCCGTTGATCCTCAAACTAAATCAATCACTTGAAAACTAATTGGTGGAGATTTGTTAGAGTTGTACGATTCTTTCACTGCTATTATATCAAGTGACCGGCAATGGACTACATGGATATTTCTGTATGAGAAGAAAACTGAAGAAACTCAGAGCCTCTTGGTCTATTGGGTTTTGTCATTGGTTTAACAAAAGATTTAGAGGGTCACCTTCTCAATTAGTAGAACATTAATTCCATACAATGGAGCCATAGTTATACATGAATAAAAAGCATGTGTATGTTTACACACATACATATATTTGTGTATTTGTGTTATATTAGCTAGCTAGTTCCAACTAGTTAGTGTTGGGAAAAATGGACTAACACAAAAATATATATGGTCAAATGATAGAAATAAAATGGGAAAATAATGACACCAAGAATGTTACGTGGAAACCATTCTAAATAAGGGAAAAACCACGGGACAAGAGGAGCAACTGATATTACTATAGTAAGGAATTTTACACCGTGTAGTCACGAATACAATACTCAAAGTGACTACGACACACTCAAAAGGAATAACACTCTTTTGATTTTTCACCTTACTAAAAATATCGCTCACACTCTATTTTTCTTCACAGACTATTTTCTTGTATAGTCTATGAAAACCTCACAACTCTCTATATTTTTCTTTCTCTGTGAATTGGTGTATTTCAAAAAAGGAGCTAATAAGTTGCTCCTTTTATAGAAGAAATTTGCAGCAACAAATTTCAACACCCACCGAAAGTTGTGTTTCTCAACATTTGCTGCCAACCATTGAAAATTGCATGCAACAATTGCTGAAAAGCAATAATTGAATAATGGTGCAGTAAATGTTGAAAAAATAATAATTCAATAATGGGGCTGGACCCCACAAATCTCCCCTTCCAATCCCATTCACTGGAAGGAGGTATCTTCATCTTCTTTAGAGAGAGCTGAACCCATAAGTTCTTTGAATAACAAACTTGTCTTTCGGTATCATCTTGGTCAGCATATCTGCAGGATTTTCACTTGTGTGGATTTTTTTGACGTGAAATAATTCTCTCTCCACTTCCTCACGAATCCAATGATATCTGATGTCGATGTGTTTTGTTCTTGCATGGTACATAGAGTTTTTTCTCAAGTCTATTGCACTCTGACTGTCACAATAGACAATATACTTCATCTGATGCAAATCAAGCTCTTGAAGAAATCGCTTGAGCCATATTATCTCCTTGCCGGCTTCAGTAGCCGCAATATACTCAGCTTCAGTTGTAGATAGTGCAACAAATTTCTGCAACTTTGACTGCCATGATATAGCTTCCCCTGAAAAAGTAAATAGATATCCAGTAGTGGATTTTCTGTTATCAAGGTCACCTGCCATATCAGCATCTGTATAGCCCTTCAAGATTGGATCTGATGCTCCAAAACACAAGCATTCATCTGAGCTTCCTCTAAGATACCTGAGTATCCACTTCACAGCTTCTCAATGCTCTTTTCCCAAATTGTCGAGAAATCTGCTGACAACACCAACTGCGTGAGAAATATCAGGTCTAGTGCATACAATTGCATACATTAGACTTCCGACGACGGAGGAGTATGGAACTTTGTCCATGTTCTCTTTTTCCTCCCTAGCTGTAGGACACATCTTTTTGCTCAACTTCATATGACCAGCAAGAGGTGTGCTAACAGACTTAGCATTCTTCATGTTGAAGCGCTCTAGTACATGTTCAATGTACTTCTTCTGTGACAAATAAATTTTCCTTTCATCTCTGAGACGAGTAATTCTTATGCCCAAAATTTGTTTGGCATGACCCAAGTCTTTCATAGAAAAAAACTTACACAACTCTTTTTTCAACTCATCAATCTTGGAAGTATTCTTGCCCACAATCAACATATCATCCACATACAGCAAGAGGATGATAAAATCATCGTCAATTTTTTTTTGTACAAATACACAATGATCTGAATAAGTCTTCTTATAGCCTTGCTCCCCCATAACAGATTCAAACTTCTTGTACCACTGTCTAGGAGCTTGCTTTAGGCCATAAAGACTCTTTCTGAGTTTGCACACAAAATTTTCTTTACCTTCTACTTTTAAGCCCTCAGGTTGTTCCATATAAATTTATTCTTCTAGGTCACCGTGAAGGAAAGCCGTTTTCACATCCATCTGCTCAATCTCTAAATTAAGACTAGCACCCAAACCCAGAACTGTACAAATCGAGGACATTTTCACAATACCCTTCCTTTGATTAAATCCCTTAACAACCAATCTAGCTTTGTACCTGGGCTTCAAGTTGTGTTCTTCAACTTTAACTTTGAACACCCACTTGTTCTTCAAAGCTCTCATGCCCTTGGGCAGTTTTACCAACTCATAACTGTGGTTCTCATGCAGAGACTTCATCTCATCTTATATGGCTTCAATCAATTGATCCTTGTGCTCATCTTCCATGGCCTCCTTATAACATTCAGGTTCTCCCACGTCAGTGAGTAACACATACTCATTGGGTGAATAACGAGAGGAAGGAACCCGTTGTCTTGTGGACCTTCTAAGCGGAATATTTGATTCGTCCACAACTTCATGAGCATGAGGATCATCAATAACAATTTCATTGTTATTATCAACATTAACATGTTGATTCGATGCATGATTATGGGCGTCACCATGATCATCAAGCCCAACAACATCATGCATACTTGTGTGAGGAACTTCATCTAGATGAACTATACCATCAAAACTTGAAGATTTTAGCTTCTCCGCTTTGTCAATATCTTCAATTGTTTGATTATCCATGAAAATATTATCATGGCTTCTCACGAGTTTCTTCTCAATTGGATCATATAGCCTGTAACCAAATTCATCAAGGCCATATCCAATGAAGATGCATTGTCTTGTCTTGGCATCTAACTTTGACCTCTCATCTTTCGGCACATGTACAAAAGCTTTGCAACCAAATACTCTCAAATGGTCATATGAGACTTCTTTTCCGTACCAAACACTATTTGGTACATCACTTTTTAAAGCAACAACAGGGGATAGATTAATAACATGTGCAGCAGTCAATAAAGCCTTACCTCAAAATGAGTTTGACAATTTTGCTTCAGAAAGCAAACATCTAACTTTTTCCATTTCAGCCAAACCATTAAGTTGATAAAACTTAGGAGGAGTCTTTTAGTGTCTAATACCTTGATGCTTGCAGTATTCGTCAAATGGTCCACAATATTCACCACCACTATCAGTACGAATACATTTTAGTTTCTTTGCAGTTTCTCTTTCAACTGAAGCATGAAACTGCTTGAAGACACCTAACACTTGGTCTTTAGTCTTCAAGACATAGACCAAAAGTTTTCTCGAGCAGTCGTCAATGAAAGTGACAAAGTAGAGTGCACCACCCAATGTCCTTGTTTTCATTAGACCACATAAATCATAGTGCACCAATTCAAGCAACTCTGTCTTTCTTGAAGGGGGGTAAGACTTAAAGGAAACTCTATTTTGTTTACCAGCCAAGCAGTGCTCACATTTTTCTAATTTAACACTTTTGAAATTTGACAATAATTTCTTTTTGGCTAGAACATTAAATCCTTTTTCGCTGATGTGGCTAAGCCTCTTATGCCATAATGCTAAAGAGTCATCACTCTCAATCGCATTTACCATATCGACACAAGCAGAAGACGTAGTCCAGTATAGACCACGATGTTTGTTACCACGAGCCACAACCAAGGAACCCTTAATGAGTTTCCATTTTCCATCACCGTTGGTGCTAAACATATCCTTTATCATCCAAAACACCAACATAAATTAGGTGTAGGCGAACATCAGGTGCATGTTTCACATTATTCAAAACTAGTTTAGTTCCAACACTAGTTTCCAAACAAACTATACCAATACCAACCACCCTAGAAACAGTCTCATTACCCATACTCAAGGTTCCAAAATCACCAGGAGTATAGAAAGAGAAAAAATCCTTCCTAGATGTCATGTGAGATGCGGCACCAGTGTCCACAACCCAGCTTGACTCATCACAAGCAATATTTATCATATCTGCATCAAGGACGGTAACAAGATCTTCGGTGGTGACGGTGGCTAGGCAATTTTCATTGCCATCTTCTTTAGTTTCCTCTTTGTGTTTGTTCTCCCTCTTCAACTTTCTGCAGAACTTTTTTGTGTGCCCTTTCATGCCACAATGATAGCACTCGATATCCTTAAGTTTGCCTCTGGATTTGCTCCTATTTTGTTCTCTATTTTGAGAACCACGAGTTTTGTTTCTCCCCCTGGAACCAGTTATCAGGACATCCGACAAAGAAGAACCTTGAGATTTTCTTCTCATCTCTTCGTTCAAGACACTACTCTTGGCGGAATCCATTGAGATCACACCATCCGGAGCAGAATTTGACAATGAAGTTCTAAATGTTTCCCAAGAGTCTGGTAGGGAACCAAGCAGAAGCAAACCTTGAATTTCTTCATCAAATTTGATGTCCATAGCAGATAATTGGTTCATGATCCCCTGAAAATTATTCAGATGGTCTGTCATCGGAGAACCATCATGATACTTTAAACTCAACATCTGCTTTATTAAGAACATTTTGTTGTTGCCAGTCTTCCGAGCATACAAACTTTCAAGATGCTCCCATAGGGTTCGAGCATGTGTCTCCCCATAAATATGGTTCAACACATTATCGTCAACCCATTGCCTAATGAATCCACAAACCTGTATGTGCAACAGATTCCACTCTTCATCTGTTTTATTATCAGGCTTTACAGTGGTAAAGACTTGTTGATAAAAATTCTTGACATAAAGTAGATCTTCTATTTTCCCCTTCCAAATGGCATAATTAACACAATTCAAAGTAACCATTCTACTTGTGTTGGCTTCCATCGTTTTTCCCCAAAAAAATATAGTTATTGCAAACCAAAGTAAATCTTTTCTGATGTGGAAGTTCAGACTGTGCTGCAATCACAGATCATACTCAGATAAAACCTTAGCTCTGATACCAGTTTGTTGGGGAAAAAATGGACTAACACAAAAATATATATGGTCAAATGAAAGAAATAAAATGGAAAAATAATGACACCAAGAATTTTACGTGGAAACCCTTCTAAATAAGGGAAAAAACACGGGCCAAGAGGAGCAACTGATATCACTATAGTAAGGAATTTTACATCGTGTAGTCATGAATACAATACTCAAAGTGACTACGACACACTCAAAAGGAATAACACTCTTTTGATTTTTCACCTTACTAAAAATATCGCTCACACTCTATTTTTCTTCACAGACTATTTTCTTGTATAGGTCTATGAAAACCTCACAACTCTCTATATTTTTCTTTCTCTGTGAATTGGTGTATTTCAAAAAAGGAGCTAATAAGCTGCTCCTTTTATAGAAGAAATTTGCAGCAACAAATTTCTACACCCACCAAAAGTTGTGTTTCTCAACATTTGCTGCCAACCATTGACAATTGCATGCAACAATTATTGAAAAGCAATAATTGAATAATGGTGCAGTAAATATTGAAAAAACAATAATTCAATAATGGGGCTGAACCCCACAATTAGCTAGTGTGAAATAAATTACATTATGTTTGAAGAATGTATATATTACATATGCAGTCCCTCTCCTTCTAGGGATTGTATTTCCAATGTGATATATGTAAGATATTATGAATAATTGCAAGTTTGAAATTTACCTATAAGTCTATAACAAAAACAATATTATATTTAAAAGCAATTATTCTCATTGTTTTGCTGTCAATTATTTTGTTTTTTCTTTTGTTCTAAGATGGGGAATAACATTTATAAAATTTTCCTAATATAGAATACACTGACAAGGTATTGATCATGAATGATTGATCCATATGCTATATACAAAAGGTCATAAAAGACTGATTCATTCTTTAAAAATGAGTTCAGTCCTCTATGATATCTATATAATATATATACCATATACAAATATGATATCATAAAAAATAATTCATTTCTTAAAATAATATTTCTCAGAACTCAATCACACCCCATAGTATGCATCATAAGTTGATATAGTATCATACATGACTTATTCACTCTTGTTACAAAAAAAACCTCATTAGTTCTTTATAATGCTCACATCATATATATTATAGGGAAAAAGGGTCTGATATCCTCCTCAATTTTGCTATTTAGAGTTGATATATTCTTTGTTATGAAAGTGACTCGTATATACCCTACAGTTATACAAATGACTCACATATACCCTTTTTCTGTGACTGAAATGAAAACAATTTAAATCACCTCATGTTGGGTATATCTGATCCTCCTCACACATACATTTTTTTTTTACTTTTTTATTTCATCGACTAATTTAAATTTATTATTTTGATGGTCAAATTTATTTATGTTTCACTAATTTTCTTATAAAAATTATTATAGATGCCCCAATTTTTTTTTTACAAATATAAAAGCTAAAAATTACAATAGGGCCGCAAAAAAATAGTTTTAATTTTTTTTACACTAAAGAATAAAAGAAAAAACTAAATAACAAACTCAAATAATTATAATCAAAGAAGTCAAAAAATAATTTATGTTTGAAAAAGATTAATATACACCTTGAACTTTGCTTGACGGATCATTATATACCCTTACAATAATTTTAAAAAATCTGTTAGATGAAAGGTATATGTGACCTCCTTTTGTAATGATAGGGGTATATGTGAGTCATTTGTATAATAGTAAGGGCATATATGAGTCACTTTCATAACGAGGATATATCAGCTCTTAATGACAAAGTTGAGAAGTATCAGACCATTTCCTCTACTATATATTGACAAGATATCATGATTAATGGACATATTCATTCATTCAGAAGGAAAATACAATTATGATTTTTTTATAATAAATAGAGTTTAAGCTTAATTAATTCAATTTTATTATATTATTTTTAACAAAATTTATTTATGAAGGAATAATAAAAAGTAGAGTCACATTTAGATATAAATTTTATTTAGATATCCTTAATGTGAATACATTTTTATCTATGATGATGTCTTCAATATGTTGAATATGTGTCATCTCTTATATATCTAATAAATTCCACCACTAGTCCTAAAACACTACATAATCAGCCTCTTAAAAACTTTCTATAGTCAGCCTCTTACAGTTTCTTATTGGTGCATTCACGCTCCTCTTGTTCATATACATGGACCATGTCACCATTCTTCTATCATCTTGTATCCATGTCACCATTCTTCTATCATCTTGTCTATCAGAAAGGTCTTTAGTTTCTTCATCTTAATTATTTTTATCTTTTTCATGTATTGACTGGTCATTACTCTACTCCATATATAACAAAATAGGTCTAACCACAAGTCTATAAATTTACCTTTTTCCTTGGAGACACATTGTTATCACATAGTGCTCTGGACGCGAGACTCCAATTCACCCACACTGCTTCAATGTGTGAAATCATTGTCAATTTCTTCATTTTCTTGGATTATATATCCAATAAACTTGAAACTCTCTTGAATTTGACTTGTGTATCGATTTTTACTTCTACTCCCACTTCATATGTTATATCTTTAAACCCTGCACTCTAGCTATGCTCACTTAGTCAAGTTTAACCTAAAACCTTAAATTCTAAGGTATGTTTCTAAACTTTTAGCCTATTGTTAACTTTACCACGCGACTTATCAATTAATACTATCTCATTCTTTTAATAACATACAATACGACACATTCCTTGAATATGATACATTGATTTGTCTTATCACTAAGGAAAAAATAAATAAGCTAAATATTGATATGTAATGGAACTCTATCACGATTGAAAAATATTTTGAATTACCTCTCACTATTCTTAATCCAATCTCGGCTCTATAGTACATATAACCTCCCTAGGAGATTTATTGTATGTCTTTTTGAGATCAATGAATATATACAAGATGAATGACTTTTGTATTTGATCTTTTGAGTTTGTATGACACTCACATGGTTTATATCATAAAGTGATTTGATATTATAGATGACTAGTTCATTCATATATATATATATATAAAATTACTCATCAGTCCTCAATGATGCTCGCGCACACACACGCACGCATGCACGTGCGCACATACACACTCACATGCGCACACTTTAATAGACAAGTTCATCCATTCATTCAAAAGGAAGATAAATGTAAAAAAGTTTATTTTTTTTAGAAAGAATAAAAAAAAATAAAAATAGACTAATATAGAGAAAGAGACAAAAATAAAAGAAGATAAACTAGACAATTCTTTTAAAGAGAAACGAGCGATAAAAAGAGTAGAGAAAACAAAAATATTAACGGAGCCAACTAAGACTAAGGGAAATTAAGAGGAAAAAAAAAAGAAAAGGAGAAAATAAAACAAATCGAAACGAAAAGAAGGCGGGAAAGGACAAAGTGAGACAGATCAATATTTTTTTTGCTTTCATTCGGTATTCGATATTCATATTAGAGCCCAATTATTATAAATTTGTGCCATGTAAAATATCATTCAAAGAAAATGCTCCCTATCAAAGATTTTTCCATATCGAGAACCAAGACTATCCAAGTAATCCTTCACTTATGAGACTATTCAAAACCTAACACCAAAGATAGCTCTAATTTTCCATGATATGCCCTGGATCATGTCTTATAATATTCATAATATTTTTTTGTAAAACTAATTAAAATCTATATAAAAACTACAATTTTTAATTATTTTATCACCATTAACTTTGCAAAAGGTCTTTATTATACCTAAAAAGAAAATATGGGTGTGAAAGGTAAGTTAATTGCTTCAATAGAATCGAAGTGTGGAGGACACTCGATTCATGACATTTTTCATATCAAAACTCCTCATATAGCCAATATAAGTCCTAGCAAGATATTAAGTAATTTCGAGTTTCTTGAAGGTGAAATCATAAAGGCTGATACAATTGTTAACCAGAAATATAGCGACGGTAATATATACATACTTCCCCTCTCTCTACATATGAATCAATTTTTTTACGTTTATGTGTTTTAAACTTTTAAGATCATGTTACTTGCTTCCAAAAGTTTATGTACTCTATAAGTTTCAATGGGTAATATTATTATACGCAACATAAAAATTATACGCAAAATCAATAGAATTGTAATGACTAATTAAGTTCTAAACTCATATTTGATCGAGTGAAATGGGTTCAGTTGTAAAGATATAAATATTGCACTCATCAAATTTAAATCTTGAATCTATCTTTGCTTGCTTTAGCTAATACCGTAAGACATCATACACATATTTTACATATTTCATTGGAGAAAATGAAAAACCTAATTAAAGAAATGAGCTAAAATAATGTAATTGTGAATCTTTATATTTTTATCTGGCTTTGATAGATTAAGTAGCCTATTTACATGATCTCTTATATTTTCGACTTCAATGGTTGCAGATGGAAAAGACAAGATTCGAAAGCAAGTAATTGAAGCCGTTGATCCTCAAACTAAATCAATCACTTGAAAAGTAATTGGTAGAGATCTATTAGAGTTGTACAATTTCTTCACTGCTATCATATCATGTGACTACCAATGCACTACATGCACATTTATGTACGAAAAGAAAACTAAAGAAGTCCCAGAACCTCTTGTTCTATTGGGTTTTATCATTGACCTAGCAAGAGATATAGAGGGTCACCTTCTCAATTAAGTGTGAAGCAATCTCATCACCGGATAAAACAATTGTTTGCCTAGATTTAGCACCATATATATTGCATATGCTCCTATAACAAAATCTTGTATATGTGTGTACGTTTACTGCAAAATAAAATTAAAATAAAATAAAATTATAGCAAATATAGGAGACAAAATCACCACCATCCAATTTATTTAATTTTTGATGTACATTATATTTCCTGTTATATTATTGACTTGTTTGATAAAGATGATTTTTTTAACACAATAGTAATAACATACAATTGTCTTCTTATAATAGTAAAATTATTGTTCATAAAATTAATATACCTCAATTATTAGCTTATCTACATCATATTTTAATGAGAGAAATATATTCCTAAACTTGACGTGAATTATTAATTTTATTTCTAAATTATTGACAATCTTAAAAATACTTCTTTATAACTTGACTAACTGAACTTAAATACACCGAAACATGAGTGAAATAGACCCTTAAATTCTCGTCATGTTTTGGGGTGATTTCATCGTACACTTGATTCAAATTTTTATTAAGAGTCTAATTCTCCTACAAGAGTTTGAAACCACTTGCTATGTCATGTGGCAGATCGAATGTGTATCTATGTTCAGTTGGTCAAATAGAGTGATATTTTTAAGGATGTCAATAGTTCGGAAAGAAAAATAATAATTTGCTCCAAATTCAAAAGTGTTTTCAATATCCTCTCTATTTTAATTGGCAATGAGCAGGTATAAATTCACCATCAAAGTCAAAAATTTAAATTACTAATATATAAAACCTAATTATACAAGAAATGAACTAACCCTAATTATCGAACCCCACGAGAAACATGATATATATGTCGTGGATAATGTTTTCTACTAAGTTTTCACAAGACATTAAAATCTATATAAACACTATAACTCGTAAACATTTTCTCATCACCTCCTTCTACAATATTTAACTTTACTTAAGAAAAAGTATGGGTGTAAAAGGCAAGTTGATTGGTTCTGTCGAGGTGAAATGTGGAGGACACTTGATTTATGATCTTTTTCACACTAATACTCATCATATACCCAACATATGTCGTGGTAAGATCAATCATTTTGAGATTCTTGAAGGTGGATCTGTAAAAGTTGGTTCGGTAGTTAGCTGGAAGTATAATGACGGTAACACACATTTCCTTACTTTGTCTCTCTTTATATGTATTTATTATTTCTTGCATAATTTTTCCCTATATTTTCCTACTTTGTCTCTCTCTATTTTCATTACTAATTCCCATATTTTTCTCAATGTCCAATGGTTTGAAAAAAAAGTAGACTGTTCAAATTTTGTGAATTTTAGATCTTTTTTTGAGAACTGAAAATAAAAAACAAATGATGTAAGATGAATATATTAATGTGAATGTACTAAATCTTTTATGAGGGATTGGATTGTTCATTAATTCGGAGTAACATCTCTTGTATTTTTAATTTTTTTTTTTTACTATAGATGGGAAAGATAAGATTGCTAAGCAAGTGATTGATGCCGTTGATCTTCAGAAGAAATCAATCACTTGGAAAGTAATTGGAGGAGATCTGTTAGAGCTGTACAATTCTTTCACTGCTATTACATTTTGCGACAAGCAATGGACTACATGGACATTTGTGTACGAGAAGAAAACTGAAGAAACCCCAGAACCACTTGTTCTTTTGGGTTTTGCCCTTGATCTGACCAAAGATATCGAGGGTCACCTTCTCAAGAAATAGATCTATGTTATTTGGTGGGTTTAAACACATGAAAATATATATATGCATGATTTTATACCCACTTATATGTTTGTTTGTTTGATGAATATTTGGCGATATCGGTTAGTTCTTGCTAGCATGTGAAATAAATAATGTTTGTGTATGAAAAACATATACTATATATGCCACTCTCCTTCTGTGAATGTATTTCTATTTTCTAATAATAATGATCAATATATGTAAGATATTCTGAATTTTGCAAGTTCTAAATTTACCCATAACAAAGGGGATATATTTATCAATGTACAATTCTCATTCTAAATTTACCCATTTTTGGGGTTTCTCTAGTTGTAATGTGGGATTAAGACTTAAAAGGTTCCTTAACATGAAGTATTTATTGATTTATGATATTACCTTTCTTCCTCTTTACTTTGGGAGGGGAAGGGGTTACTTTGAAGATGGAATCATGAGCCTCTGGTAGTACCTTCTTTACAATTCTATGGGGATTCGAAAATCCAATTTAAATGATTCTTAGATTTGATCCAATTTATAAGATTACTTATGTACACCTAAGGAGTATAGTTTATATAATGCACCAATAATGTAATAAAATGTTTTATACGATAAGATTAGTTCAAAGATACTTAAAATGTTTCTTCATAAAAAAATGAGATTTATAATTTTGAATATAAGATAAATTCATTGTTACACTAGTAGAACAATGAGGAGGAGATATGAAAAGAGTAATTTTTTTTGTAAGTTAGTATGACTTTCGATTAGGATGAGAAGATCTTGTATAGGCTATTCCTTTTCATCAACTTTTTTGGTGTTACTCTTAGTACTAATCCCGCTTATAGGTTAGAGGTAAGGTCCATATTTCCGTCTCTAACCTCTTGTAACTTTTTGTTATATATCGACATGGTAGGGGTCAAATCTAACCCCCACACCAAAGGCTCACAACTTAAGGTGATGGCTTATTAAAAAAAATTTGTTACACAAATAAACGTGACATAATGGTATAATATGTAAAGCCTTGTAGAATTTTAATATTAACTACGTTAAGTACGAGTCTAATAATGATGAGATTGAACATCTAATGATATGTATTAACGATGAGACATGGTTTAGGTGGTATGCTTGGGGATATGAATATGAATGTTGAAATTTGGTAAAGGTTTGGCGTAAGGTTTACGTGAGTAGTGATGGAGCCAAATTTTTTATTAAAGAGTGTTAAAATTAGATAACATTATCAATTGTCTAAAAATAAAAAATGAAAAGCGCTGAAGTAAGAACTTGAGCCATGATCAAACATCCAACCAACTCTTAATATCCGTAATCATTTTTTGAACAATGAAATCCATAGCATAAAGGGGGATGTGTCAACATTGATATATATATATATATATATATATAGGTATACCAACAAAAATTGACCTATCTATACAATGTAATTTTCTGATAGAAGGACGGATAAGGGTAGCATTTTTAGTGATTTGGACCTTAATCTTATTAGTTCTTTCATAAAAGCATAAAAAGTTTCCTTTTCAATTATTTACCAGAATAAATAATTATATGTAAATTTGTACAACTTTTTTTAACGTGGGTAAAAGATTAAATAGTTTTCCGTGTAAATTTCTGGAAAAGATTAACAAATGTATATGACACTTCAAATTGACAAAAAAAAAATCGAATTACAAAAATTCTTTCTTTTAAATTAGGCAAGAATGTGGTTTTCAAGCTTATTAATTACTCTTCCTATTCAATTTGTTTATCTCATTTTTAAAAAAAATAATTTTAAAATGAATAATTCTTATTTATAATTTTTTAATTCTAATTTTTTCACATATTTAAGAATACAAAATCAAATAATATTTTAGTACATTCAACATATCTTTCATTTAAAATTATAAAATTTAAAAATCATATTTACTTAAATTTTATATCAAACTAAAATCACAAACAAATTAAAACGAAAGAATAACTATTATGTGTTCATTGTATCACAACAATAACTTGAAGAAATTACTAGAGAAAAAGAAGAAGTTAGCAATCAATTCAACATGGACCATAGTCATTCAATTTGTGTTCATCACACAAAAGATTTATCTTTTTTTTTGGTTACGTAAAAGTCATTTAATTTTAGGAATTATCACACAAAAATTATTTTTCTATTTTATACCAAATAAAAGTCAACATGGACCAATATGGACCATAGTCATTCAATTTGTGTTTATCACACAAAAGACTTTTTTTTTTGGTTACATATAAAAGTCATTTAATTTTCAGGGTTATTACACAAAGATTATTTTTCTATTTTATACTCCTTCCGTTCCTATTTTACATATCGTTTTTATTAAAAATAAATGTTCCTTAATATTTGTCATTTCACAAAACTAATACATAATTAACACTATTCTTCTTAGTTTACCCTTGAATTATTAGCCTTGAAAATATAAATTTAACCAACATAGAAAAAAGTAAATAATTATTTCTTGTTCATTGGTCAATTTAATTAATCAAAATAAATTAATTTATGTTCATTTATTGAAAACTTGACTACAAGAGAACACTAAATAAGGGTAGAATGGTAAACTTACTAATTTATTAAGAAACTACGTAAAATCTAAAATGATGACATATAAATAGGAACGGAGGGAGTACTAGATAAAAGTCATTTAACTTTATATATCAACGAATACAATTTGTCTCAACAAATAAAATTATATTAAAAAAAATGCAATTGTATCAAGTGTATTCACTTTGTATCAATATAATGTATTTGAGTATATGCAACTGGCTATAAATTTTCATCAATATATTCAACTGCATGTATTTT
Organism: Solanum piurae; assembly: GCA_029582685.1. Lineage (NCBI taxonomy): Eukaryota > Viridiplantae > Streptophyta > Magnoliopsida > Solanales > Solanaceae > Solanum > Solanum piurae. The sequence goes on from JAJOOO010016006.1 coordinate 18,684, forward strand.
ATCCTTGTTATACATATGCATCACATTTCGTATACTCTTTTAAAATACGATTGATACAATATTGTATTTCTCCCCTCATTCAGACATTGATACTAGAAAAGAGGTCTCTACCATCTCTCGTCTGATTTGTATCGCTTATAACCCATCTAAACCCTCAGTTCCTTTGTTGTTGATTGTGTTTCTATACAGGAGAGATTGAAAGGGAGGGGACGAAAAAAGGGGTGACGATTGTTTGAGAAAGAGGAAAAATTTATTATAAAACCCTAAGCATAACTAAGTATTATAATTCATTTAAACTATATTATGTATGTTAAATATATAACACATATTTGCAATAATTAACTTTTTAATTTCCAATTATCCGTAATAATAAATTTTATACCCCACAAATATTATTATATATTTAACATCAATAATTTAAAAAACTCTAATCTCTTTCTTAAACTATATTATATAAATTAAATAGAACAGAGTAAAACTCAAATATTCTCAAAATGAGTTCACAAATAATCTTTTTTTATTGGCCTCCTCTTGAATCAACCCCTATTTTAATTTGTATTGGACGGACCGATATATCAATAATCATGCCCTTCAATCAACTGGTGGAGAGCATTAAACAATCTCGTATAATAATACATAATTACATATATGTCCATTTCAATTTTGTCTATTCAAACCACATCAAAAACATGTGATGCAAATATGTGGAGGACAATATTTTGTACAAACTTTTCATAGCTAATTAGAATTTATGGGTAAAACAAATACTCCTACCATTTTAAATTAGTTGTTCACTTTATTTTTTATATATTTTTTAAGAAAACATAAATAAGAAGGGTTATTTTACTAATCTACCACTTAAGAATTTTTTTGAGTTTACTTTGATATATTTATTTCTTTTAGGACTACTATCGCTATTTTCCTCGAAGTATATACTTATTACACATAAAAAGTTTTATTCTCCCCTAGTTGGCATGTCATGTCACATTAATTTATTTATTTTATTTTAGTTAATAAAATTACGTAACTCTTCAAACTCATTTGACTAAATCCACATAAAACAGACATCTAAGAATAAATAATTCACAAAGTATTGATTAGATTAAACTTCACGGACGAAATATAAGAAATCTGTATTGACTATTTCTAATACTGATAAATAAATTGAATCAACCGAAGAGCATTAGCTGATTTGGTACATCATACAAATTTCTATGCTCATTTAGTTATTGATTATTCGAATCATAATAAAAAAACATGTAATATAAATATGTGGAGGACAATGTTTTGTACAAGCTTTTCACACTAATTAGAATCTAAAGGTAAAACCATTACTCGTACCATTTCATATTAGTTATTCACTTTAATTTTTACATAATCATCAAATGATACAAGTCTTGGATAAGAATCTACAACGCACTAGAACACCCTTGTTGACGATTCTTTACTCCGACAACATCTAGGGTTCCTCGAACAATGTGATATCTCACACCGGGTAAATCCTTAACCCTTCCCCCTCTTACTAAGACTACATAATGTTCTTGTGAATTATGGTCAATACTGAATATATAAGCAGTGATTTCAAATCCAGAAGTTAATCATACTCTGACAATTTTACGTAAGGCAGAGTTTTTTTTTTTTTTTTAAAAAAACATAAATAAAAAGGTTGATTTTACTTATTTACCACTTAAAAAACTTTTTGAGTTTGCTTTGATATATTTATTTCTTTTAGGATTACATCACTATTTCTCAAATTATATACTTACTAAACACTACAAAAGTTTAATTGTCCCCCAATTGATATGTCATGTTATATTAAATCTTATTTTTTTAATTAATAAAATTACTAAAATCATCAAACCTCATTTAATCCGATCCGTGTAATATTGTCTAAGAACAAAAATAATTCAAAGGTAATGATTAAATTAAACTTTACACGAAATTGTAAAATAAAGATAATTCAATTAGATTTAAAATATAAGAATATAATAATAACGTAAAGATTAAAATTTATATTGACTATTCCTAAATACATATAAATACTTTAACCAAAAATCTATCTTAGTCAGGGATCCATTTTTTTTAATCTTCTTCACCTTTTTTCTACTATCATAATTTATATCTTTTCAATTTTTATTCTTAGGACTTGATTCATCATAGAAAAATATTCACTTTTTTTTGAAATATTCTCTTACTTTATATGAAAATCGTGTTTGACCATAAAAAATTAAAATCAACTTAAAGTTATATTTTAAATTTGAAAAAACAGCTTAAGGAACCCCTGCCGCTGGCTCCCTCTTCATTTTTCTTTTGGTGTGAATGTTTTTATTATTATTATCAATATTCAATGATTAGAATAGAATATCATAATGAAATGCACCTAACTTGTTTTCAACTTACTTTTCAGTTTTGAATTTGTATTTAAGTACATTCAAATATAATTTTTTTCTAAATTTTCTTTGAAAGATATATATAACCAAAATAGAGGAAAGATAATAATCCAAAATATACTTATAGCGGAATTGAACATCTTATAATTTTAAATAATTTAAAGCTATTTTCCTCATTTTTAATAATTGAAGTTCTTTTTACCAGAAAAAAAATGAAGATCACATTGTTTGACACTTTGACTAGAGGTGTCGGTTGCTCACATAATCTTATTACTAAACTGTAAATAATTAATTAATGTATTTTTTCACCTTAGTCGATGAGTTAATTAAACTAAATTATTATGATTGGTATAAACACGAGTGTTAAGTAAACTTTTACCTAGTAAACACATTATAGTGACTGAATCGAGCTATATGAGTTTGATGAGCTAAATAAATTAAATTTCAAACATAAGAGTTTAATTTAATATGATATACCAATTAATAGAAAATGACGTTTTGATTTTGGTGATATTTAGTATATTTTGAGAAAAATAGTACTGATAATTGAGTGATATTATAGTTTTAAAAAAAGAGATTTTAGTTGGCAATAATAAAAACATTGGTGATGTTTAACTCCAAAGTTTTTTTTGGAATTTTACAAATTTATTTACACTTCAAAAAGAATTAATTATAAAGATAAAATATTATTTTAACATGATTCTATCTTGATTATTTATATTGATAAATAATTTGAAATAACATTTTTTTAGTAACATAAACGATTAATATGAGACGAAGGGAGCTACCAAGTACAACCGAATATTTAATTCTCACCAACTTCTTGTCCCAACCTTTATGATATGTTGTAATCACGTTTTAAATAGTTATACATCATAGCTTTCACATGCACACATAATTGAATTATTACTCTATATAAAGATTAGAAATTTAGCCAATTTATCACCATCTCTTTTTTAATTTTTTGCTAGATCGAAGAAGAAAATATGGATTTGAAAGGCAAGTTGATTGGTTCGATAGAGGTTAAGTGTGGAGGACACTTGATTCATGATATTTTGCCAATCCTCGAAATGTACCCAACATAACCAGGATAAATCATTTTGAGATGGATCATGAAGGTGAAAGCATAAAAATTGGCTCAATAGTTAGTTGGACATATAACGATGGTAACTTACGTTTCCTCTCTCTATGATTCAGTTGCATCAATATTATTTATATATATTTAGGTATATTTGGTATAGAGGAAGTCATTTACCAAGAAAATGTTTTTAGAAAATAAATTATTAGATGCTATTTGGTAGTTACAATAAAATATATTTTTGGTAAAATATTTTGCACCAAAAGGGAAAAAAACATCATTCACTTATGAGCAAAAATTATTTTCTTGCAGGTATTTAAGCTTTCTTGAATATTGATATCTTTTTATGAGGAAATGACTTTTATATTATATTTTATTTTAATGTTTATAGACGGATCCGAAAAAGATAAAATTATTAAGGAAGTGATTGAGGCAATTGATCCTGAGGAGAAATCGATCACTTGGAAGGTAATCGGAGGAAATCTGCTAGAGTTGTATGATTCCCTTACTATTATCACATCATGTGAACACGAGTGGACTACATGTTCATTTATATATGAGAAAAAAACTGAAGACACCCCAGAACCTCTTGTTCCATTTGGTTTCCTCCTTAATTTGATCAAGGAAATGGAGGGTCACCTTCTCAAATAATATAAGATCTATCTGATATCCGATGGTTCTTATCGTTACGTATATGTCTACGTACGTGCGCGTGGATTTATGAATACATATATATATCTATGTATCTCTATGTGTGAGTTTATGTCATAAATATATAGTATATTTTGTAATATTGGCTAATTCTAGCTAGTGTGTCAAAATAAGTAATGTTGTGTTAAAAATAAAGAATATGTCACTTTCCTATGGATGTATTGTAAGATATATTATGTATCTTTTCGAGTATGAAGTGAACTATAATAGCATATATATACAAATTGTATTTGTAAATGTGCTATCTAATTCCTTTTGAGCCTTTATTTATTTAGTTTCCCTTGTTCTAAGATGGGAATTAACACTCACAAAAAGTTTATTATGCAAAATTGATCAATAGTCGCCCTAATTTATTTAGGGTGTGTTTGATAAGGAAACTATTTTCTTAGAAAATAAGTAATTTTATTTTTTTATTTTTTTAATATTTGATAATAAATAAATAAAATTATAACTCTAATATAATTCAGAAAAATATTATGATGGCGGGGTAGGAGTGGGAAGTTGGGGTGGTGGGGGTGTAGTCAAGGAGTGGAGTAGCAAAGGGGTCGGGGTCGGGGAGTTGTTCGGGATTGGGAGGATATAATAAGCTTTGATATACTATTAATGGAACTTGTATTTTTTCCTACTTAATAGGAAAGTCATTTTTCTAATTTTTTTAATCTTATTGTTATTGAGTATTGGTGAGGTTGTGAGAATTGTACAAGTAGAGAGTTTATTTTCGTTGAGAGTGAAATACTCAGTGTTGAGTTGAGGTACTAGAATTAGTTTCTTAGATTGTAGAGTTGTAATCTGAAATTGTTTATCCTAATTAGTAAAGTTGGTTGGAAATCTTACACTATCGTAGGTCATAGTTTTCATGAAATAGTTGCCATTCATCAAAACATTAAAACAAGATATACACATAAACCTCAATCTTCCCCTTTTTGGATGAGGAAAAACTATGCACACATTATCACACTAAAATAACATACAAGACCCAAGATCACTTCCCTCATTTAGCATCATTGAAAATTAAATCATGAAGATAGACATAATAGTCAAATAATGTGCGGGAATGAGAGACCCATGGCCACAAGGGCTACATTGACCCACGTTAAAATAAAGAGAAAATTGTATGAAATAGTAAATTATTAATTCAAATTAAATGCTATAGTTATAGTTTATTTTAATTGTAATTCGCAGTAAATATCCCTTTTTTTGTCATCTGATTCGGTATATAATTAGCCATTTTATATATTTCGGTATAAAATGTATAAATGCGTTTGTGTTTGTATAATGCGAGAGAAAAGTGTATATACAAATACAAATACATATATTTTCGTTCTATACACTTATAATTATACAAATACATATCTTATTATACAAATTACAATGTATAAATGAATTCATACAGAACTGAACAATTTGTATAAAATTGGATGTTTGTAGCGAATTATACAAATCAAAAGCTCCATAGCAAACACAAATTTGACATGGAGCGCAATTATGCAAAATATAGTTATAACATACAAATATGATTTTTATGTTCGCTATATGTGAAAGTTTCTCTAAAATAAATTGTTAAAATATTTACGATAATCATCATTAAAATTTTAAGTATAAATATCTAAAAGGTAAAAAAAATTGTATTTAGAATAGTGTCTATCAGTTATGGACAACTTCACAAGAAAAGGCTACTGCTAGAGGTGTCAAATGAACAGATTGGACTGAATTTAAGCGGATCAAGATGGGTTGAGTTTATTAATGGGTGATTATTGGCCCGCCTATGTGACTAGGCTGAAATATGAATCATAACTCAACTCATTCAATTCTTACTAAGTTTAATTACTTTATTTTATGACATTTTAGTACCGAATAAAATATTATTTTTCTATATTACGGCTACACATGACATATTAACTAAAATTTATTTTTTAAAAATATTTAGACAAGATTTCTTATGAGTCAGTTTGAGCTACATATTGACTCAATTTTTAATGGATTGATCTGGGTTGGAATGAGTTAACTGTTAGGGTTTTGCCCTGATTTTCTTACCATAATTTAAGATTTATTTTTCCTTAAAGAAAAGACAAAACATTACCATAAATGTTTTTACTTTTCTTAAAAGGAAAATAT
>JAJOOO010016007.1:0-27147 GCA_029582685.1 Solanum piurae
AAAAGATGGGGAATACCCATATACTATAACTGAGATAAATGATAACTAATGAGTTTAATACAAAGAAGATATTAACTCAATACTAAGCTGAATCTAACCATGTCTGAAATAAGCCTCTAAACTGACTAGAAATGTTTGGACATGCCCCAACTAGATCTAGCAAAACTGAAACTAAAGACTAAAAGCGATAAAGATAAACATGTCACTAGTCCTCGAAGAATGAGGACTCACCACTGATGCTGCTGAACTGAAGATCGGAAATCGATCTAGACGTGAACTGAATACTGAGAACCTGAATCTACATCATGAGAAGATGTAGCGCACGTATGCGTCAGTACTTGAAAGGTACTAAGCATGCAGGATAGAATAAAGCTGAAATAACATCATAACTGAACAAAGAATATAAGAAATGACATAATATGATCATGATATAAATATTGAATGCTGAGAATTCAGCTAACTGATGCAATGACCAAATTTATAACATGTTGAGACTGAATACTGACTGTACTGAAATATGGTCAATGCAATAGAGTCTGACTGAACTGTTGGAGCTACTAATAACCGACATAAAATCACATGAGCTAAATGTGGAGTCCGATGTATACGCCCCATCGAGAGGACCCAATATACCCAGCCAAAGGTATAGAGGCATGACTAGCGTGATCACTAAACTGATGTTGCCCACAGAGGGGACTTACACATACGTGGCTCGTAGTTCTGGGACTATATGGGTACGTTGAACCCTAGTCATAACAACAACACCTCTGCCCCTGCATCTAGCAAGTGCACCTGCAAATTAGCTAGTTTGAATAGATCTTTTTTAATTTAATCCTTATCAGCTTCAACATGACTTAGACTACCCATGAACTTCCGGCTGAGCGCATCAGCAACAACATTAGCTTTGCCGAGATGATATAAAATGTCAACATCATAGTCCTTTAAAAATTCTAGTCATCTCCTTTGTCGTTGGTTCAACTCCCTCTACTAAAATAAATATTGAAGGCTCTGGTGATCGGTGAAAATATCAATATGAACCCTATAAAGATAATGTCACCAAATATTTAAAGTAAAGACACCTAAGGCGAACTCAAAATTGTGAGTAGCATAATTCTGCTCATGAAACTGCAATTGTCTAGAGGCGTATCTGATAAGCTTACCATGATGCATAAGAATAGCACATACTCCAATTATCGAGGCATCATAATAAACAACATACCCTCATTGCCATCTAGAAGAGTTAGGATAGGCGTTGTGCTAAGCCTTTTATTTAGTTCCTTAAAAGCACTATTTGCATGCCTCGTACCATTGAAACTTAGTTTCCTTATGTGTCAATTTTTTCAGTGGTGCAAAGATAGAAGAGAATCCCTTCACAAACCTTCGGTAATACCTTGCCATACCTAAAAAGTTGCAAACCTCTGTTGGTTTCAAGGGACTCGGCCAAGTCATCACTACTTCAAACTTGTGTCCATAAACCTTGATACCATTACTGGTAATAACATGACCAAGAAAACCTACTAAAGATAGCAAAAAATAACATTTAGAGAATTTATCATATAATCTGCAATCTTGGAGAGTCTGGAATATAGCTCACAAGTGGTCTACATGCTCAACTTCCGACTGTCAATATATCATAATGTCATCAATGAACATAATCAAAAATTCCTCCATTAATGGTTTAAAGACCAGATTCATAAAATACATAAAGGATGTTGGGGAATTTGTAAGCCCAAAACACATGACAAGGAATTAAAAATGGGCATACCTCTTCCTAAATGTTGTTTTAAGATATCAACTTCCTTGACTCGCAGCTAATGGTAACCAGATCGCAAGTTGATATTGGAAAAGCATTTTGCACCATGTAACTAGTCGAACAAATCATCAATCCATGAAAGATGATATTTATTCTAAATAGTGATTTATTTAGTGGTCTATAGTCAATACACATTCATAAGGAGCCATCTTTCTTTAAAACAAAGAGCACTAGAGCACCCCATTGGGACGTACTTGGCCTGATAAAGCTTTATTGAGGCAAGTCCTTCATAGAGAGGAATCAATATAGGTTTCCTATTAGGAATCAAGTCTATAGCAAAATCAATTTCCCTTTTTGGGGGAATTCCTGGAATATCGGCAGGGAATACCATCAGAAATTCATTCAAAATAAGAATTGACTGAAGAGTTGTTGGCTTCTTATCAGTATCCATCACATGAACCATATGGTATATACAACCTTTAGCAATCAACTCTCGATCCCTAAGGTATGAAATAAACTTACCCTGGGGCGTGGATCCATCAACTTTCCACTCAAGGACTGGCTCACCTGGAAAAAAAATATGACTATCTATGCACGACAATCAATATTAGCATAGCAAGGTTTCAACCAATCCATACCCATGATGACATCGAAGTCTAGAAAAATCAAATCAACTAAATCAGTGAATTTTGGACAATCGTTATTTAACATTGTACAACCTCCATAGGAACGACTAGCTAAAATAGAGTCACCAATCGAGTAGACACCTCAACTGGTTGTGGCAACAACTCCGATTTCATGTCAAGCTTACTACTAATAAATAGATTAATATATGAAAATGTAGATCCAAGATATATCAATAAATAAACAACTTGAGAAGATACCGTCAATATACCTAACAACATCGGGGGATGCCTCTGAATCTTGTCGGCATGTGAGTGCAAAAAAGTAGTTCTGGCCACCACTAGAACCTGATGTGTCTCCTCCACCTCTCCCCCTACCATGACCTTGAGTATATTATGGCCCAAGTCATGGGGTATGGATTGAGGGTGAAGAGGTTGTTGTGGATCCTGAAGAATGAGCTAGCTCACCTCTGCTCAACCTCGGGCACTGACTAAAAAAATGTCATTCTGCCCATAATGATAACATGCACCAAAACCCTGCCTATAGTGCCCAGTGTGTGGATTTTTGTATTGTGTACATAGAGTAGGATGTCTTGTCTATATGCAATGCTCCTATCAATGGCCCTCAGGCTGGCCTCTGACCTAGTCTTAACTGACTATAATGATCAATTTTTTTGTCCTTGCATCTTTAGTTAGACACTACTTGGTGGGTGAGGTGGTATCTGTCATGACCCAAGGCTACCCCCTAGATGTGACATGGCGTACAAGACTCTAAAAAGCCTCATACAAGTCTAATAGCATATCATAACATAAGAGCATAGGAAAAAGTGCGGAATTAAACTTTTTTGTACAATCAAAGTATTTTATAAAAATAAGAGAGAGTCTATAACACTATGTCTCAAACCATCTATAACACTTGAATACATTCTTAGGGACACAGCACTTACAAAAGTCTAAAACATAAAATAAAAACTTAAAGGACATAAAGGTCAAGCCCTCGAATACTATGAGGACTCACCAGTCTTCTTCTTTTTAATCTACTATGGTCCTAGCCACGAGGGTAGAAGCCAATATCAACAAACCCTACACTTATAGGAAATGTAGAAATACGGGTTAGCAAAAAGATGTACTAAGTATGGAAGCCATGCATAAAAATCCTTAAAATATGCAAAAAGGGACATTTTAGTTGAAACCATGCTATATGCCAATTTTGAACATCATCTTGAAATAGTTGAGGAATGTAGCTCATAAAACAACTCATTTACAATTCATCATAGCATTAAGGATATCATCATAGCATAAAGGATATCATCATAATCACAAGCATAGTCTCCAACATATACATAATGCATATCCCAATCATCACAAGACATAGTTCACACACATAGTTAAATACCAAGATCATCTCATCATAATAGAACCATCACATATGTAACCCTAGGTTGTACTTGTGCAATGCATAGATAGGATCCCATAATTCCATCTACACTAAGTATTAATTTTAGGCCACCATGCTCATACTTATCATGCTTTGATCTCATCCATAGTCAATAATCATAGACAAGGAAACATTCATGTTCATAGCTTATAACAAGGAAAGTTACTATTAGCAACACTCCATATCATACATGCATAAATTCATATCTCTCTTCATAGCATAAGGAAACCACACCATAACCCCTTTCAAAGTATACTTATGCAATGTATAAGTGAAGTAACATACCTCCACTCACACTAAGTAAAGCTCATTAAGAAGTCATAAGTATAGTTCATGTTCATGTTCATGATTTATATAAAGCGTGCATTAACTCATAATTCATCATGTCATAAGAGAAACATATTACGACCACTCTCAAAGCCTACTTGTGAAATGCATTAATGAAGTCCCATACCCCCATTAATACTAAGTAGAACCTCTTGAGGAACCATAGTACATAACTCATGTTCTTGTTCATAGTTCATGTTCTTGTTCTTGTTCATGTAGGGAAATTGCCTTAACCGACATAGACCATGTTGAGCTACATGGAATCTGGTGTCTTTCCCCCACACCGAAAAGAGGTGTCCTACTTGTCGAAGGTAGAACGGGAGTTTATTATCTTATGTATATCCAATAGCTAAAGACCTATGTGGCACATAGTTACGAGATAGGGAGATTACTTCTAGAAAACTGAAGTAACTGAGGTATAAGGTTTCCATCTCATGAGATAATCATTTTGGGAACCCGGACTAACTGACGTAAAAGCTTTCATTTGAGAAGTCGGACTAACTGGAGTAAAAGCTTCCATCTCATATTCATATCCTCTCGATGCTAGGCATAATTACCGTTAAGTTCATGTTAAGTCTTTACTTAAGTTCATGTTTATGAAAGAATGCACTAAAAACCAATCCAACATGATATCATGACATAGCTCATAGATTCAATAGATGAGAATAGCTTTTCAACCTTAGAATCATCAATATGTGAGTAAACCTTTCACATCATGTTCATAGTGTTTCATGAGAATAGCCTTTCAATCAACACAACAACATTATCATAATCATAGACATTTCATTCATAGTCATGTGAAAGGGTGCATATGAGAAATAGCCTTTCAATTAACACCATAGATACAACATAATCATACTCATGCATGGGGTGTGTGTTCTTGTCCTTTCAATGACACAACAACATTTTCATCTTAGACACCTCACTCTCAAAGTGTTCATAAAGCATGTACATAATACCACAACCATGCATAATTATCATATCTTGCATATCAGTGTCATAGATCACATCAATTCAACACATCTAGCATTCATCCTATTAGACATGGATATAATTGTAATTCAAATAGTTCATTAACTTAAGCTTTTACCCTTTAAGCCTTAGAAGTCATATTCAAACTACAATCATTATTCTCAATCAATACCTCACATGGTCATCATGTAAACCTAACTCTCATGGTAAAATAACCACATTTTTCATTCTTAACCAATTATAGTCATACAACATCAAGTAAACTCAATCTTAATACTACTCAACAATGATCCATCATATAAGCCCTAACTTAATTCATTCATGTCCACAAGATTTACTTAAAAGCAATTCATATCTAGGTCATCTAATCTAAGGCAATTCATAGAGAAGTTCATCAATCTTAGAAGGTCACATCTAAACCCTCAATTTTCCTCTTTCATGGAATAACCCTTGACCATATCACTTTCACCCTAGAATCTTAGTTTAATCAGGAATACATGCATAATCATACTAAAGTCATATAATTACACAATAAACAATCATTATATACTCAATTGAGCCAACATACCACAATACCCACACTTGAAGATCCACATTGGGAAAAATTGAGGATTTCATGGATTCATAGGTAATTCATCATAAAAATAGTAGTAATTCATCAAATTGATCATAATATAAGACAATAAACACATTGAGATCGTTTAGAAAGTGAATCCATGCCATAGATTGAAAACCCTAGGTTTTGGAGAATTTCAAATTTGAGAAATAGTGTTTTGAAGGGCTTTATGGAAGGTAACTATCCATAAATCAAGACTACCATACCTTGATTGGAGATCTTTCACAAAATTAGAGCGTAAAGATGAGTTCCTGAGCCTTAGCCTTCTAGTTCTTCTTCTTCTTCTTCCATGGTGGTTTCTAGTGAGAGAAATATTGGAGGGGAGAGTATTTGGGAATTTGATTTGGGTCTTGTGAGAATGAGTTAGTTTGTTTAGTTTAGGGGTTCCAATTAAGTATTTATAGGTGTCTTAATTAATATTAAACGACCTTACTTAGTTAGTTAATTAACCCTAAGCCCCTTCCCTAAACACCTACTTAAAAACTAAGGACCAAAAGCAGTGGTGACTCACGAAACCGCCACCCACGGACCGTGGGTGGGTCTACGAGTCGTGCTGGCATTTTGTAGATGGGACAGAGAGTTTGGGAGGACCAGGGGAGGTCCATCCTCGACCCACGACCCCAACCTATGGGGCGTGGCTCCACCTAAGGTTCATGGGTGCCCATTCGTAGGTCCAAGTTGTTTTGACAGCTTTTTGGGCAGCCTCTTGGTCCTCCTTAAGGACACTTGGGGGGTCCTTGGGGGGTCATGACTTGATATTTATACCCAAAACACTTGTACTACTTAACGGAGGTTATTTTATGACTCTAATCTTTACGTTAAACCCCATTTAGGCTACTAGTTTACATATTAGGATCTAGCTTAGTGTAGTAGTTTTCCAAAGTGTTACATTATCTCCCCCTTGGGAACATTCGTCCTCAAATGATGATCTAGACACCAAACTAATTTAGAAACTCAAGACTAGCAGCCTATCACGCATGAAACATCAAAATATGCAAAACTTACAAATGCACTAATCAATTCATGCAGTATTCAAAAGGAGGAAACTTCAACTCCTTATAAATACATGGTCAATGCAATACAAGGAAGTAGGCATCTAACAACCCAAGATGCAAGAATTTCAATAACTAGCCATGTGCAAGGAGGAACTACCATCTCCAAGTCATAACATGCTCTACATACCCTCATGGAGCTCATATGCAATTTACTCTCAAAAAGCATTTTATTCAAGGAGGAATTTCTCAACTCAAAACTAGAGCATGCTCATATATTCTTCTCATGAAGTACAATAGCCACCTCTTACTCGAAGCACTACAACATGAGGAAAACAATTCACATAAACTCATTTTCTTTCAAAACACAAGTTTTCAGGAACATGCATTATATAAGGAAGTCAGGGCAACACATAAGCACATACCATCATTGCTAGCTAGGCACACCATCTCCCCCTTGTGAGTGAGCCTATACTAACTCTTCCAAGCATCATCTATCACAAAATCATAGGAGGAACTACCTTTTCCAACTAAAATCAAGCTCATCACAACATTATGGAGCCAATATGCCATTTCATCAAAAGCATAACAAAGCATGTTCGTCAAATCATCTCATAAAGTCAAATATGCCATCATCATACTAAAATGCACAACAACATGAGGAACATGTAAATCATGCAAAAAAAACTCATTTTATATAAAACAAGAATTCTCTTCAAGAACATGCATAACATAAGGAGATCATGGAAATTTTCTAAATCACTCATGACTCCAAAACATAGAACAAGCCCAAAAAGAAACTCTTGGTCTCAAGCTAGAAATAGGAATAGAAGAAAGGGATGAGGATATCGAGACTCTCAATCAATCTTGCTATCTAAGCACATCATCTCCCCCTTGGGAGTAAGCCCCTTACTACGACCTCAAATACTACTCCTTTCAAACAATCCCAAAGCATCACCAAGACTCATTATAACCTTATCGGGTTCTAAAACCTATAGAGGTCTAATAACCATGCATCCAAACCCCACCAAGGTTAACAAGAGTAACTCTATGGGACAAGGAAATCATGGGACACATATAACATCCAAGACTCCACAATCATGAAACGAGTCAAGGAGGACTTATCATCTTAAGCTAGAGGAGGAATAGAAGGGAACATAAGGATATCGGGACATCTCATTGGCCCTTGTCCTTCCAAGAAGCACCCTCAACTAAAACCCTTACTAAAATACCACTCCTCAACATTCTCCAACACATCATAAAACTCATTATGGCTAAGTTGGTTTCTACCAACAAACATATATCACCATAATTAAACCCATATATACTAAGGACAACATAAAAGCTCATCATGTCCAATTTTCTCAAGTCACAAAAGACAAGTACTATCGGAATAGAAGTAAGCATGAAACACATACCGTGAGCAACATTAGGGGGACACTCTTGATCACCTCTAGCTTGAAGAGCATCGGACCTAATTTTCTTCCTCTCTTTTCCCTTAGCGGTAAGTACCAGGCAATCTATCACTTTGTGATCAGTTCCACCACAAACATAACAACCTTCCATACCGGCTAAACACCTACCATAGTGCTTCCTTCCACATATTTTGCAATTAGGCTTAAGTAACACTGATTCACTATTGCTCCCTCTTTGAGGCTTAGGTTTAGACACCCTCTCTCCACTAAACTTTGGGAGAAACTTAGAAGAACCTTGTCCAAAGGACCTCTCAAGAGAAGAATTATCATCATCTATCCTAACCCTCTTTTTCTCCCTCAACCTTTCTTCAAGTTTCTTTTGCTCAATTTCAAAGGCATACATTACAATATGAGGGATATTCATATTATGCTCAAACATGGCCAACGACATTCTTTTACCACTAAATTGGAAAATCCTGACACAAACTTACTCATTCCCGATTTGGGATTGGACACTAGAATTAGAACATACTTAGACAATTGAGTGAACCTCCATCCATAATCCTTAACACTCATATCACCTTGTCTAAGGTTGATGAACTCAAGCACCAAAGCTTCTCTCATCTCTAAAGGGAAGAACCTATCTAGAAGAGCACTCTTGAACCCTTCCCACTCTATAGGGTCCAATCCTACTGGCCTAGTCTCTTTCCATTGATCATACCATATTTGTGCAACCCCTTTGAGTTGACAAGAAGCTAATTCCACCTTCTCTATCGGAGTTACTCTCATAAGGTCTAACACCTTAGAGACCTTTTCTTCAAACTCTTGAGGATTTTCTCCCACTTTGGAGCCACAAAAATCCAGAGGATACCACCCCAAAAACTCCCTTACTCTAGAAGGAGCCATCCCCCTTATAGGATTTTCCGGAGTTACAACCCCTCTATTGTCTTGCACCGTCAAGGCTTGAGCCAACAATTGGATAGTGGACCTAAACTCCACATGAGTTACATTCTCCCCTATAGGGTCAATTGGAGCTTAGAGGGGAACCTCTTGCTCCACAATGTCTTCCTCATTCCTTTCAACGTAAGCCCTTGAAGTAGTCATATCCTAAAAAAAACATATGGCACACATTAGGAGAAAGACTGAATAAAGCTAAACTCTATGTCACGACTTAGAGAATGAAGAAGTGAAGTTTTCTTAACATCTGATAGCCTCCTATTGATAAATGTGGCGCACTTCAAATTTATGAACAAGACTCTACTAGACGTGGTTTGAGACATCCTAAAACCATCCCAAAATATTGTGCTCTGATACCATATTTGTCATGACCCAAGGCTACCCCCTAGATGTGACACGGTGTACAAGACTCCGAAAATCCTCATAAAAGCCTCATAGCATATCATACATAAGAGCATACGAAAAAGTTCAGAAATTAAAAATTTTCTTTACAATCGAAGTTTTTTATAAAAACAAGAGAGAGTCTATAACACTATGTCTCAAACCATCTATAACACTTGAATACATTCTTAGGGACAAAGCACTTACAAAAGTCTAAAACATAAAAGAAAGACTTAAAAGACATAATGGTCAAGCCCTAGAATACTACGAGGACTCACCAATCTTCTTCTTCTTGATCTACTATGGTCCTAGCCACGAGGGTCATAGCTGATATCACCAAACCCTATACTTATAGTAAATGTAGAAATATGGGTTAGCACAAAGATGTACTAAGTATGGAAGCCATGCATAAAAATCCTTAAAATATGAAAAAAGGGACATTTTAGTTGAAACCATGCTATATTCCAATTTTAAACATCATCTTGAAATAGTTGAGGAATGTAGCTCATAAAACAACTCATGTACAATTCATCATAAAATAAAGGATATCATCATAATCACAAGCATAGTCTCCAACATATACATAATGCATACCCCAATCATCACAAGACATAGTTCACACACATAGTTAAATACCAAGATCCTCTCATCATAATAGAAACATCACATATATAACCCCAGGTTGTACTTGTTCAATGCATAGATAGGATCCCATAATCCCATCTACACTAAGTATTACTTTTAGGTCACTATGCTCATACTTATCATTATTTGATCTCATCCATAGTCAATAATCATAGACAAGGAAACATCCATGTTCATAGCTTATAACAAGGAAAGTTATTATTAGCAACACTCCATACCATACATGCATAAATTCATAACTCTTCATAGCATAAGGAAACCACACCATAACCCCTTCCAAAGTCTACTTGTGCAATGTATAAGTGAAGTCTCATACCCCAACTCACACTAAGTAAAGCTCATTAAGAAGTCATAAGTATAGTTCATGTTCATGTTCATAATTCATATAAAGCATGCATTAACTCATAATTCATCATGTCAAAAGAGAAACGTATTACGACCACTCTCAAAGCCTACTTGTGCAATGCATGAATGAAGTCACACACACCCATTCATACTAAGTAGAACCTTTTGAGGAACCATAGTACATAACTCATGTTCTTGTTCATAGTTCATGTTCTTGTTCTTGTTCATGTAGGGAAATTACCTTAACCGACATAGACCATGTTGAGCTACATTGAATTCAGTGTCTTTCCCCCACACCAAAAAGAGGTGTCCTACTTGCCAAAGGTATAACGGGAATTTATTAGCTTATGTGGATCCAATAACTAAAGACCTATATGGGCACATAGTTACGGGATAGGGAGATAGCTTCTAGAAACCCAGACTAATTAAGGTATAAGGTTTCCATCTCATGAGATAATCATTTTGGGAACCCGGACTAACTAACGTAGAATGAACCCATTTGGAAAGTCGGACTAACTGACGTAAAAGCTTTCATTTGGGAAGCCAGACTAACTGGCGTAAAAGCTTCCATCTCATATTCATATCCTCTCGGTGCTAGGCATAATTCCCATTAAGTTCATGTTAGGTCTTTACTTAAGTTCATATTTATACAAGAATGCACTAAAAACAAATCCAACATGGTATCATCATATCGCTCGTAGATTCAATAGGTGAGAATGGACTGTCAACCTTAGAATCATCAATATGTGAGTAAATCTTTCACATCCTGTTCATAGTGTTTCATGAGAATAGACTTTCAATCAACACAACAACATTATCATAATGATAGACATTTCATGCATACTCATGTGTAAGGGTGCATATGAGAAATAGCCTTTCAATTAACACCATAGATACATCATAATTATACTCATAAATGGGGTGTGTGTTCTTGTCCTTTAAATGACACAACAACAATATTTTCATCTTAGACACTTCACTCTCAAAGTGCTCATAAAGCACATACATCATACCACAACCATGCATAATTATCATATCTTGCATACCAGTGTCATAGATCACATCAATTCAACACATCTAGCAGTCATCATATTAGACATGGATATAATCGTAATTCAAGTAGTTCATTCACTTAAGCTTTTAACCTTTAAGCCTTAGAAGTCATCTTCATACTACAAGCATTACTCTCAAGCAATACCTCACATGGTCATCATGTAAACTTAACTCTCAAGGTAAACTAACCACATGTTTCATTCTAAAC
The DNA here is from genome assembly GCA_029582685.1 of Solanum piurae. Taxonomy (NCBI): domain Eukaryota; kingdom Viridiplantae; phylum Streptophyta; class Magnoliopsida; order Solanales; family Solanaceae; genus Solanum; species Solanum piurae. Next base: position 11,726 of record JAJOOO010016007.1, read on the forward strand.
CAATTATAGTCATATAGCATCAACTAAACTCAATGTCAATACTACTCAACCATGATCCATCATATAAGCCGTAACTTAATTCATTCATGTCCACAAGATTTTCTTATAAGAAATTCATATCTCGGTCATATAATCTAAGGCAATTCATAAAGAAGTTCATCAATCTTAGAAGGTCACATGTAAACCCTCAATTTGCCTCTTTCATGGCATAACCCTTGACCATATCACTTTGACCCTAGAATTTTAGGTTAATCAAGAATACATCCATAATCATACTAAAGTCATGTAATTACACGATAAACAATCATTATATACTCAATTTAGCCAACATACAACAATACCCACACTTGAAGATCCACATTGGGAAAAATTGAGGATTTCATGGATTCATAGGTAATTCATCATAAAAACAGTAGTAATTCATCAAATTGATCATAATATAAGACAATAAACACATTGAGATCGTTTTGAAAGTGAATCCATGCCATAGATTAAAAACCCTAGGTTTTGGAGAATTTCAACTTTGAGAAATAGAGTTTTGAAGGGTTTTATGGAAGGAAACTATCCATAAATCAAGACTACTATACCTTGATTGGAGATCCTTCACAAAATTTGAGAGTAAAGATGAGTTATTGAGCCTTAGTCTTCTAGTTTTTCTCCATCTTCAATGGTGGTTTCTAGTGAGAGAAATGTTGGAGGGGAGAGTATTTGGAAATTTGATTGGATCTTGTGAGAATGAGTTAGTTTGTTTAGTTTAGGGGGTCCAATTAAGTATTTATAGGTGTCTTAATTTATTTTAAATGACCTTACTTAGTTAGTTAATTAACCCTAAGCCCCTTCCCTAAACCCCTACTTAAAAACTAAGGACCAAATGCAGTGGTGACTCACGAAACCCCCACCCTCAAACCGTGGGTGGGTCCACGAGTCGTGCTGGCATTTAGTAGATGGGACAGAGAGTTTGGGAGGACCAGGGGAGGTCTATCCTAGACCTACGACCCCCACCTACGGGATGTGGGTCCACCCACGGTTCGTGGGTGCCCATCTGTAAGTCAAAGCTGTTTTGACAGCTTTTTGGGCAGCCTCTTGGTCCTCCTCAAGGACCCTTGGGGGGTCATGCCTTGACGTTTATACCCAAAAACACTTGTACTACTTAAAGGATGTTATTTTATGACTCTAATCTTTACGTTAAACCCCATTTAGTCTACTAGTTTACATATTAGGCTCTAGCTTAGTTTAGTAGTTTTTCGAAGTGTTACAATATCAATGGAGTTGGGGACTAAATAACCTTGTCTCCTTATAAGACCCCATAGTGCGGGCCCTCTTACTCTGCTCCCTATCCCTGGGAGTATCACAAATCCATCGAGAAATCCTGCATACGAGAAATATCTCCATCATCCAATAGGGATGCTACCTTGCAATCTATGATTAGATGATCTTCCAAACCATCCACATTACGATGAACTATGGCTCTCATGGTACGTACAATATTTGTTGCATATCTCGCCTATGAATTAAACTTGTGGCTATATTCCCTCACACTCATGTTCCCTTTCTTCAGATTGATAAACTTGATAAGACATGCCTCTCAAACCTCCCGTGGAAAATAGTTGGTTAGGAAGGCCTCAGAGAATTCCTCCCACTCTGCTAGCAGAGCATTAGGTCCTATAGATCTCTCTGAGACATCATACCAAAGGATGGCTACATCACGTAGCCGAAAAGAAGCCTGCTTCATATCCTCTTTGAAAGAGGCATGCATCACCCTCAATACTTTGTATATATGGTCTATAATGTTCTGGCATCCTCAGTAGATCTACATACTGTAAATAACTTAGGGGGTCAAGTAAAGAAACTCTCATACCTTTGAACTTTCTGACTGGTCTCTCCGAGTATTTACTCTTGACTCTAGTTTCTGCTCATGAATAGAAACCATCCTTGGTGGACGAACAACATGTATTGGAGGTCATATGTCTGTAGCTTCCTCAGGTATCAATGGAACTTGTGAGGTTAGGGGTGCTACATCTCCTCTGGCTTCAATAAGTGTCGGGGAAGCTGGTATTAAGGGTACTTGAGATTCACTGTGTGACTCCAAGGGAAATCTATCCATTTGTCTTGATGGGGAACGACTAGTACCTTCTCATAAATCCATACCTATCTCTTGAAAGCTCTTGAGATAGCTCTAACTCATATGCAACTTGGCCAATTCTTCGGATAATCTTATATGGCCTTATATAGTACGGATTCAACTTTCCCTTTTTACCAAATCTCATTACCCCTTTCATTGGTGACACATTCAAGAACACCCAATCTCCTATAGAAAATTATGGTCTTCTCCTTCTAACATCCGCATATGATTTTTGTCGCCTTTGAGCTATTTCTAGCCGATGTTGTATCACCTTAACTTTTTCGATAGCTTGATGAACAAGATCTGGCCCTAATAAGGTAGTTTCACATGTTTCGAACCAGCCGATTGGGGATCTATACTTTCTCCCATATAAAGCTTCATAATGTTCCATTTTGATACTGGAATGGTAGCTATTGTTATAAGCGAATTCAATAAGTGGTAGATGATCATCCTAGATACCTTTGAAGTCTAATATACAAGATCACAACATATCCTCAAGTGTTTGAATTATATGTTTTACCTGACCATCCATTTGAGGGTGAAAGGATGTACTTAAATTCACTTGTGTTCCTAAACCTTTCTGAAATGACTTCCAAAAATTTACAGTGAATTAAGCTCTGCTATCAGATATTATAGAGATTGGAACTCCATGTAGTCGAACTATCTCTTTAATATACAACCTTGCATACTTTTCAACTGTATAAGTAGTCTTTACCGGCAAGAAGTGCGTTGATCTGGAGAGTCTATCAACTATTACCCATATGGAATCAAACTTCTTAAATGAGCGAGGCAAACCAGTGACAAAATTCATGTTGATCATGTCCCACTTCGAAATTGGAAGTTATATACGGTGCATATAACCTTCGATCATTTGGTGCTCTACTTTTACTTGTTGGTAGATTTGACATTGAGCCACAAATTCCGTAATGTTCTTTTCCATGTCACCCCACCAATACATTTCTTTCAAGACATGATATATTTTAGTTTACCCTGGATGGACAGAATATCTTGCATTATGTGCTTTCATCATAATTCTCTTTCTTAGTTCATCTACATTAGTACACACAATCTGTTTTGATACTGAAGTACTCTCTTTCGCGTAAGCTCAAATGCCTTTGTCATACCATGTTGTACATTCTCCTTAAGTTTTTATATAATAGGATCAGTGTATTGCTTCTCTTTCACTTCCACTACTAATGAGGATTCTGCCACATTTTACACATAACCCCTTCTTCTGGAGATTCAAGAAGGTGAACCCCCAAGCTGGCTAATTAGTATAGATCTTTAGTTATCTCTTGTCTTCCCATGGATTGCACATAAGTGCTTCCAATCGTCTTATGACTTAAAGCATCAGCTACCAAGTTTGCTTTTCTGGGATGATACAAAATATCATATCATAATCTGTTAATAACTCAAGCCACCTTTGTTGCCTCAGATTCAGGTCCTTTTGCTTAAATGTATATTTTAAAATCTTGTGATTAGTATATATGTCAACATGAACTCCATACAAGTAGTGGTGTCATATCTTCAAAGCAAATACAACTGCTGCTAGCATTAGATCATGGGTTGGATAATTTTTCTCATATGGACGTAGTTGCCTTGAGGCATAAGATATTACTTTACCATGTTGCATCAATACACATCCTAAGCCCATTCATGAAGCATTACAATACACTGCATACCCTTTCGTATCTTCTAGAATTACCAATACAGGTGTAGAAGTTAATTTATTCTTCAGCTCTTAGAAGCTTCTTTCACATGCATCACTCTATTGAAACTTGGTTGCTTTGTGTGTTAGCTTTGGTAAGGGCGCAGCAATGGAAGAGAATCCTTCAATGAACCTTCTGTAATAACGTGCCAATCCAAGAAAACTACGGATCTCCGTAGACGTTGTAAGTTTTGGTTAGTTATTCACGGCTTCTATATTTTGAGTATCAATATTTGTTCCTTCATCAGATACAATATGACATAAGAATGCCACAGATTTCAACCAAAACTTACACTTAGAGAACTTTGCATATAACTTACAATCACGAAAAAAATTTAAAACCTGTCGCAAGTGATTAGCATGGTCCTCTTCTGGTCTTGGAGAAACCAAAATGTTATTCACGAATACTATCACAAACACATATAGAAATGGCTTCAATACCATATTCATCAAATCCATAAAAGTCGCTGGTACATTTGTTAGCCCGAAGGACATGACTAAAAGCTCAAAATGACTATACCGTATTCGGAAAGTTGTCTTGGATATAGCTTGATCTTTGATCCTCACTTGGTGATAACCCAACCTCAAGTCGATCTTTGAAAAACACTTAGCACCTTGTAACTAATCAAACAAATCACCAATTCTAGGGAGGAGATATTCATTCTTAATCGTTACCTTATTCAACTGCTAGCAGTCAATACACATTCTTAACGAGACATATTTCTTGCGTACACATAAAATTGGTGCTCCCTATGGGTACATACTAGGCCTTATGAATCCCTTTTCTAACAAGTCTTTTAATCTCTCCTTCAACTCCCGTAATTCTGCCAGGGCCATTCTATATGGATGTATGGAGATAGGTTGAGTATCTGGAATCACATCAATACCAAACTCAACTTCTCATTCTGGAGGAAAACTCAGAAGATCTTCAATAAATACATCAGGAAATTCATTTACCACTGGAATGGATTGAAGAGTTGGTGGTTCAGCATCTATATTTTTCACTCTCACTAGATGACATATGTAAACCTTAGACATCATCTTGTTTGCCTTAAGATAAGAAATAAACTTACCTCTTGGCACCCCAATATTTCCTTTCCATTCGAGGACTGCATCTTTTGGAAAATGGAAATGCACTATCTTAATTCGGCAACCTATCGTTGCATAACAAGAAGCTAACCAATCCATACCCATTATTACATCAAAATCTACCATTTTTAGTTGAACAAGGTCATCCAATGTATCACGATCATAGACACTTATAATGCAATTGTGATAAACCTTTCTAGCTATAATAGACTTGCCAATCGGCGTAGAAACTTCAAATGGCTTCACCAATAATTCTGGTATTCTTTTGAACTTTCCAGCAATCAATGGAGTAACATATGATAATGTAGACTTTGGATCAAATAATGCATGTACGATATGTGAAAAGATGGACAATGTACTTGTAACCACATCCGGCGAAGCTTCCAAATTTGTTGATCCTCCATAGCATATGTGTGATTCTGAACTCCACAAGAACTGAATTCTCCCCTAGATCCTTTACCACGACCAGTACGCATATGTAGTGCCCAACCTAAAGAAGGTGTTGATGAGGACGATGCAACAACTGATCTAGTAGGTTGTGCAACACCACCCATGCCCCTATGAGGTCAATTTATCATCATATGCCATGGTGTACCACACCAAAAGAAACATATGTCCCAAACATATATGCACCTAGATGATTTCTTCCACATTGTTTACAAGGCTTTCAAGAAGCCATGGGTTGGCTCGTACTTTCCTGCTCTTGATGACGTAGCACTAGCTGTGGAGTAGAAAGATGATGGCCTGGGTGGTCTGTTAAAAAACTGAGGCCTTAACTCACCTTGGGATGGAGTAAACTGCGTCATGGATCTGGTCCTCTTAGAATGCCCTATTTCCGACTCTTGTGTCCTTCTTTTTTGCCTTTGATCCTCCAACTTTTGCGCAAAAGCTTGAATCCTTGCTATATCCATGTCTTTATTCAACGAAGTAATGGTATAATCTCTAACCAAATTTGAATCCAATTATCCACATATCGATGAACTCTATCCTCCATAGTAGCTACTACATAAGGAGCATACCTGACCAAGGAATTAAATTTGACATTGTACTCTCTCATGCTCATACTCCCTTAGTGGAGACTTAAGAACTGATCCACACGGGCCTCTCAGATCTCCAATGGTAGATAATGGTCAAGGAATGCCTTTTTGAACTCCTTCCAAATAGTTGAAGGTGCATATATCCCCCTAGATTGCTTCCAAGCTTCATACCACAATATAGCCACACCCTTTAATCTATATGTTGCTAGATCAAGTGCTTCTTTACCACTTACATACATAACATCCAAAGTGTGTTGGATCTAATCTATAAAGTCTTGTGGATCTTCATTAGGATCTGAACCAGTGAACGATGGAGGGTCCAAATTAATAAAATCATGTATCTACGTGCCAGCTGCCCAATTTACACCACTAGTACCTACAACAGGACCTTCTTGTCTTTGGGCCAGCAACTATACGATTCAATAATTAGACTGCATTCCTTAAATCTTGTTTAGTAGCATCAATAGGGGGTTCTTGAGGTGCAGTTTCCCTCCTTAGATCTTCTGGAGATAGAGAGGTCGGGGAAGTCAGTGATATAGACTTATCTTGAACTTCACTTTGATCAGCTTGTCTAGGTGGTGGTTGACTGGTCCCTTCTTCAGCAGCCACATCTACTTGATTACATGTACTTTTACTCCTTCTTGTAACCGGCATCTTTGCTATAATAAAATATTTTAGAAGTTAGATATAATCCACCTACAACACTGACTCTATTGCACGATCTAAGAAATGAAAGAAAAGAGACAACTCCTACATATCCCGTAGCCTCATGTTTATAAATGTGGTGCACAACACATCCATAAGCAAGACTCTACACAAACACATCTTTGTAGACTCCATAGGATGACCTGCTTTGATACAACTTTTGTCACACCTCAATTTCCATTAAGACGGACTGACACCTGATGCCCTAAATGCCCGAGAGAATCAACATATAACATGTGCTTACTATGCATATAACTATGACAATTTTAAAGTTGTGACAAGTTCATATAGGTTGCAGCAATACGAACCAACATAAGTAGACCCAAAACTTATATACAAGACTTGGCCATTGAGGCCATAACTTGTTAAGAGACAAGACGTAACTGAACTATATACATTAGTCTACAAAGCCTCTAAAAGATAGAAAACCTTAGCTTAGGGTGAGACAAGGTCCCGCCTTACCCTTAACTATCATACAATAACAAAATAGGTGTCAAAGACTCAGTAAGCCCCGAATCAACTTGGAGCTTCACCAATAGCAGTTGAGTACTTGTGCTCCTACTAATGAGGTCAACTAGTAGCTGAGTACTTGTACCTGCAGCATGATATGCAGCATCTCCCGCGAGGGACATCAGCACAAAAAAATGTACAGGATATGTAAGGTAGTAACATATGTAAAACAAGGGCTCAAATGAAATCAAGTATCAATATACAAGTGCAGAGATCAGAACAGAAAACCACTTTTGTTTACTCTTGTGGGATCATGTATGTTACATTCTTTTCTTTACTAGCTTGTGTGTTATAATCTTTATAAAGCATGTGATACAAATGACTAGTTGATCAGTGGTAGAATAGGATGACCCATGCTAGGCATTTTAACCCCTGCGAATTTGTCCTCATAATTACATAAATTGGGATAGGCCCATGCTAGGCTTTCGCCCCTGAGTTGTCACCCTTCTATACCAATTGGGATCGACCCATGCTAGGCATTTTCCCCTAAGTTGTCACCCATAATTATACAGATTGTTTCACTTAGTTTCTTTAATCTTTGAGATTGTTGTTTTGGTGGTCATAATCATTTTTGAGATTTGGAACTACGGACCAGTAGTAGAAGACTTGAGAATAATGACTTCAAGGCAATAACAATAATGTAAGGAGCTATATAACATAAATGTTTTATTTATGAGCTTAAATGGCACAATTGACTACAGAGAGAATTAACTAAGCTTGCTTTTCAAATACCATTTCTATACTAGCACATACGAGGAGGATAATTGCACAAATGTAGAGTAATGAACATATAATGAAGTAATTTGGCACGCCAAGAAGAGGGAAAATGTTGTTATCCATATTGGAGATCGTACGCTGCCACTATGTTTCCTTTACTAGGAATAGAACTTAGGAAATTCACTTCGTTGTTATTAATCGCAAATATGAGATTTTATGCCAAGGAATATAGAATAGAATAGTCTTACATACTTTGCTATACAATTCAAAAAGTATGACTTAAGTTCCTTCTCTTCATATTACTAATCTATAACAGAATAAGTTGCAAGACTAGTATTAGTAGCTAATCAACCAATTTGAGCTACTTGATCTCACCAAATTAGTAATCAAGCAGTAAGCATGCAATTTATCTAGCAGACAATGTTTTCTTTCCTTCCTTTTCCCTTTAATCACGTCTATATATTGTACAACCTTCGTATCAGATCCTCCCCAAAACTCCATGGGCTGCGGAAAACATATACAATAATATTCAAATGTGTGGTAGGCAGCAAGTCCATGTAACACCCAATTAAGTGATGTATCCCCACACCCTACAATATTTAAATCATTTAACGTGTTCAGAACTTCTCCAAACATTCAGTCACATTCCTTATCATAATATACATAAAACAGTCCCTAAACATAATAATGTAATATAAGAAATATGAATCACGGTTTCTGATCACCAGCACTTGAAGAGCTAACATTACTTTTAAAATGCTCAAACAATCTCATAATTGAATTTAAAGGGAGCTCCCCTTCATTGTTGTCCCAACATTAACTAACCACTAGAACATCCTCTCCAATATTACACCATGTAAAAGGAACAATTTTCAACTCACTAACACATACCAAATATCCTAATTAACTCAAGCACAAGAGAGGGAGAAAATTGTAGTAGCTTACCTTGCTGAACAGAACTACCACTTGCTAAGACTTGGATTCTTCAATGTAAAGGTTGTCCTCTTCAACTTGTCTTAACGTATACCCTCCAATAGCTTGAACTCCATTATATTCAAGAACCCTAATGGTATTTAATGGTTACTATACAAAGCTAAGAGAGGGAAGAGATAAAGCTCTACAAATCAGATTTTTGTCAAAGTAAAAATAGTTGGAAAAATCGGATATCAATCCCTCTTAAAGGGACCTGCTTTGGCTGACCTTCTCACTCATTTTGGGTAATAATTTATCAAGTAGGTGATCCACCTACTTGGATATTTCACTTGGGCCTTTTTGGACTTAAGAATATTGGGTTTTCGTTGTCCATTTTCTCCTTATTCTTTTACTCAACTTGGGCCAAATTAATGCAAGTAGGTGGTACTGTACTTGGCCCAATAATGTGGTCAAAAGAGTCTTAGTAGGTGATGCACCTACTTGGTCCTTTGGGCTGGTCAATAAGTCAAAGTAGGTGATGCACCTACTTGTCACCTACTAGCTTAGTTAAGTCAAGCAAGCAGCTCACTTATTTTATTTCATTTTCTAAATCTTACTTCCTTTTGCTTTAACTTATAACTTCACCTTAAACTTTAAGCTCAAATATGATCCTACTATCTCGAGTTTAAATGCTTTTGTCGGAGTTGACTTGGAGTACACATGTTGAAGCGTGCAAGGCAAACAACACCTTTCAATCTATTTTCAACCAACACTACTCGTCTAAGAAATATGGTCCCTCACTTATACCATAAATCTATGTCAAGTGTCATATAAATAAAAGTAGCATATAGAGAATACAGGGCGTTACATAATCATACATGCATCTTTCCACTTTATGAGGCAAAAAGAAGTACTCTTATAGGAAAGCACTACCCCAAATTGCACTTCATAATTGATTGTCAAGTACCAATTAGATATATATTAAAATTCAAATTTAAATAATTAAAAATATATGAAAAATACTATAAATAATGATTTTTCTCATATTAATATGTAAATAAAATACACACGTACTAAAATATCAAATAATATTCATGTAATTTAACTCCCAAAATTTAAACATCATAAATATTTTTAGAAGGAAAAAAAGAGCAATTTTGATCGATCATAATCATGCATGCATCTTCCCACTTTATGAGGCAACAAGAAGTGTACTCTTATAGGAAAGCACTACCCCAAATTGCACTTCCTGATTGATTGCCAAGTACCAATTAGATAACTTTATATTAAAATTCAAATTTAAATAATTAAAAATATATGAAAATGCTATAAATTGCGATTTTTATTATATTAATATGTAAATAAAATACACACGTACTAAAATATTAAATAATATTCATGTAATTTAACTCTTGAAATTTAAACATCATAAATATTTTTTGAAAGCAAAAAATTGAGCATTTTTGATCAATCATAATCATACATGCACCTTTCCACTTTATGAGACAATAAGAAGTATTATTATAGGAAAGAACTACCCCAAATTGCACTTCCTAGTTGATTGCCAAGTAAATTAGATAACTTTATATTAAAATTCAAATTTAAATAATTAAAATATATTTTAAAAATGTTATAAATTATGATTTTTCTCATATTAATATGTAAATAAAATACACACGTACTAAAATATTAAATAGTATTCATTTAATTTAACTCCCAAAATTTAAACATCATAAATATTTTTAGAAGGAAAACAAAAGAGCAATTTTGATCAATCATAATCATACATGCATCTAGGGGTGTACATAGGTCGGTTTGGTTTGGTTTTTTATTAAAAAAAATCTAAACCAATTATGTCGGTTTATTAAATCTAAAAACCAAATCAAACCACGCAAAGTTGGTTTTTTCGATTTCGGTTTTAGTCGGTTTTTTCGGGTTTCTTTGGCTTTTTCGGTTTTTACAACTATACGGTGTTTTGAAAAAGAGATCAAATATATTTTCACTTACCAGTGTAATAAGCTAAACTTAAGAATGTTAAATGAATATAAATTTTCGTAAAAATGATAAAATTCACATGAGTACAAAATATATTTTTTTGAAATATCAACGTTCATTATGTTAAATTAATAAGATTTAAAGGATACAGTCAAACTGAATACAAAACGAAATATTTACAAAGTAAATTGTTAACTTCGAATTTGAAAACCTATAACAATATAATTGTAACTTCGGATATTAATACAAAATAAAATATTTACAAATTTTACAAACCCAAATTTGAAATAAAATATATAAACATTGAAAACTATAAACTAACTAAAAATATATTAACAAAGTAGATTATAAATAATATTTTTTATCTATAAATAAAATAAAATTATATATATAATATATACAAAATTTTACAAACCCAAATTTGAAATAAAATACATAAACATTGAAAACTATAAACTAACTAAAAATATATTATTAACAAAGTAGATTATAAATAATATTTTTTATCTATAAATAAAATAAAATTTATATATATATATATATATATATATATATATATTAAAAAAAAAATTATGTCGGTTCGGTTTGGGTTCGGTTTGACTTTTTTTCTTTTAATACCAAACCAAACCAAGAGTGGTCGGTTTTTTTTTCAATCGTCAAATCAAACCACAAATCAATTTTTTGTTCTATTTGATTTGATTCATCGATTCGATTTGACTTTACGATTTGATTTGTACCGCCCAACATGCATCTTTCCACTTTATGAGGCAACAAGAAGTACTCTTGATTGCCAAGTACCAACTCATCGATTAGGTGTTTTCATCCCCACCACTTGTCCCACGCACCTTTCCATGGACACTGGACGCGTTATTTAAATTGTGAATATACATAGCTATACTTGAAGGCAGTTCGCGATTGGAATAAAAATTGATTCAAATTGAAATAAATTTATTAAATAAATTGATTTTATATGAGTGAAAAAATTATTTTGATTTTAGATTTTTAAAAATTAATAATATTTAAATTTTTTTGGTTGACGTTGTTCAAAATATCAAATAAATAATCAAACAGAACTGATAAACTATATACATATGTTTTATCATTATACATTCATAACATATTATTTTTATAAACAGTTTTAAATATATTATATATTTTCATCAAAATTTACTTTTATTTATTTATGAAAACAAAAGCACTCGAGATAAAAAAAATTATCTTATTGGTTTCATGTATATGAGTGTCTTGGCAATTCTTGGTAGAACTAGGAATGTCATTGTCTCTTCTTTCTAGGCCAAAATGGTGAAATATGAAACTTTATTTTACAATAAATTCAGTGATCGTAAGTTCTATAATGTTACTCATTCTAACTATTTTTTGTTTTGAACGAATCGTTGTATTTTTTCCTCTTGTTGAATGAATTGTTTTTTTTTTAAATTGTGTATAGTTGTTAATCGAATAACTGAATTGTCAACGACAATCAAACCGATAGATATGTATTATTATTTGAATTGATTTGATTTTGATAATTTAAAAACCAATCGAATCAATTTGATTTTATTTTTACCAATAGTCGATTCAAATTGACCCGTGAACACCCATAAGTTATACCTAAATCTACTTTGGGGGTGTCTGGTAACATTATATAATAAAAGTTGAAAAAAAGTATTTATATTTTTAAAGAAAAAGTTATATTTAAAAATTAGAATTGTGTTTGATCAGGCATATAAATTAGAGTTATCATTTATTTTTTGTGAGTAATGTGAAAGGAAAAAAGTGAACTCCTTTATTGTTTTTTTAATTTTTTTAAAAATTCTGAAAATTTATCTTCTGGGTAAATTTAAGATTCTTATAATAAAGCGTATTTTTTAAAGTATAACTCAAGAAAAAAAGGAAAAAATTCAGTTGTTTCCTTTGGCAACATGTAACAAAAAGTTTCTCATTTTTTTCTTTAATTTCTCTTTAAAAAAATAAAAAAAATTAAGAAAGTCATATAATAATAATCAAAGAAGTCAGAAATTAATTTATGTGTGAAAAAATCAAATAAATGATTTTTTTGAAAAATTAAAAATCAAAAGTTAATTCAAAAATTATTTGCTTTCACTTTTATAATGGCAGAAGTATATGTGAGGCATTTTTGGAACAGTAAAGATATAGGTGAGTCACTTTTATAACTATAAAAAAATATATATAAGCTATTTTATAGAAAAACATATATCAATTCTAAATAATAAAATTGAAATTCATATCTACTAGATTTTTCAATAAAGATTCAGATGAAGGAGTTCATAAAATCTCCAGCCGAAAGTTAGGTGGCAGTTGTGGCCATTTTCCTCGAGCAATTAGTTTAGAAATTAATTTATATACACCAGTACACCACTAATTCAGTGAAAACTCTATTCTATAGCTTATTATTTCACTCTTTTGGTTTTAATACATTTGTTTCTTTTAATTTGTTTAAAAAAAGAATATTATTTTGTATATTTAGTAACTCTTTACCCTTATGATATGTTTAAGACTATAATATTTAAAAAGTATTTTTAATATATTACATACATCTTTAATTTAAGACCATAAGATTTAATATGGTGTACAAAATATAGTCTTCTCCACAACTTTAAGCGTAGGATTGTTGGACATTTTTTGTCAAAGTTCAGATTTGTATTCGTATTTGAACAAAATAAAATATGTAACACTAATATTCTTTCTCAGGCTACGTTTATTAAAAACCCCTCATAAAGTTTCCTCTATAAGATTATAAGTCCAGTAGGGTTAAATATAAAATTAAACTATACTTTTTGTTCATGTAAATTCACTACAAAACGCATGATAACTCCTATGAAACTTTTTATGTGTTCATTATTGATCGTATTCTATGAGTCTTACAATTTTTACATGTAAAACATAAAATACATGAATTGTGATTTTCCTCAAAAAGGAAGATTGTAAGATTTTCTTTAAAAGATAAATCTTTATGATGAACAGATATGGTACCACAAATGAACTATTATATATGAGATTTTAAGTTAAATATGATTGCGAGCTAATTTTTTATCACATAAATAAAAGAGTAAGTAATATTGTTAACTAGAAGGCGCAAGTGTGCACCACTATAATATTGACATGAGAAATACTCTCTTCATCTCAATTTATGTGACACTTTTCGAATTTCGATATTCAAACAAATGTATCTTTGACCGTAACTTTTCATATATATCTTTTAAATATTTTGAATTGTTAGTTATTGTGACTTATAGTACTTTTTACGTAGTTTATAAAAATATAAATTTTATTTCAAAATATTTGAAGATTCTATGCGTAAATTTCCGATCAAATTTAAACTATTTGACTCTCGAAAAACAAAAATGTCACGTGAGACAGAGGGAGTAATAAAAATAACATAGAATAATAATGATGATATTGATAAGTAGAAGATTAAGCAAACAAAATGCTTTAAAAAAATATACTTTTAATTTGATGAAAAATAAAATCAACGTTATTTTCTCACTTATATCACCCTACTCATATGTACAACCTCAATTAAACTATTTTTTTTTTCTAAAAGAAAACTATTAACAATAGCTAAATTATGTGATTTATATATAATATTTTAAGTAACTATGAGGCTTTAAATATTTGGGGCCTAAGGCAAAGGCTTTATTTCCTTACCTAGATCATCTCCAACCCACCTGTATGTTACTTTCCATTCTCTATATTTGGATAGTAAAATAGAGAATGGATACTCCAAATCACTCTCTATTCTTCAAATTTAGAGAGTTGAATGGTAGTTTTCCAAATTTGGAGAACTACTATTCACTTTGAAAAACTACTATTCACACTCTCTATTTCACTTTTTCAATATTTTATTATTTTCATTACTTTCTAATTAACATATTATTTACATATAATTTCATTAATTAAATATCTAATATTCATAATTCTTTTTAAATATTATATAATATTTTAAAATATATATTATTTAATATATACTACTTTTATTTCAAATTAATAGTATTTTTAAATTTTTTCTAATTTTCATCAATAATAAAAAATTATTATTAATTTTCATTATAAAAAATACACAAAATTAAAATGGTAAGATAAAAATTTTAATTTAAATACAAGATAAAAATACAATACATAACATAATAATTTAAATACAAGATAAAATACAATACATAACATAATAACTAATATTCACGATGAAACAATAATCATGTAAAAAGATGTTGAACTGCATTCAGAGTTTTGCAATTATTGCAGGACCGTCACATTTTTTGAGAAAGGAAGTGTTACATGATATAATGACTACATGTATTATACTGCACAACGTGATAATTGAGGATGGACGTGATCTTAATGCACACTACTAAAAAAACAGTGAATACCTACCTAAAAATTTCCGACCTCAAATGGAGGTCGGTAATTTCCGACCTCCGGAGGTCGGTATTTACAACTAGTCGGTTTTTATGCAAAATAAAGCGGGAAAACCAAATTCCAACCTCTGGAGGTCGGAATTTTTCCCGGAAAAAATGAAAACCGACCTCTTGATGTCGGTATTAAACAAATAAATAAATAACAATATTTTATTTTTTCTCAATTAAATAATACCGACTTCCGTATGTCG
>JAJOOO010016008.1:0-43753 GCA_029582685.1 Solanum piurae
TTGGTTAATTTAAGATAGATAATTAAAATATTTTTAATTAATTTTTGAATTTTAAAATTGTTAATTTTTTTGTGATGTTGACATGTGTCATTCTAATTTTAATTATTGACATGTGTCTATATTTATTTATTTAATTATTATTTATTAAGTATTTAAAATTATTTAAAATTCTGAAAATTTTGTGGTGTTGACATGTGTCATTTTTTCTTCTCCTTTTATATATAGATAGATTATTATCAGCAATTCACAACCCCTTCTTGAGAAATAGAGGGTGTAATTACCCCTGCCAATTACACTCAATTATGTGTTGACCAAGTAATTACATGACCAAATAAATATGTCAGACAAATTACACCTAATTAGACCAAATTCAATTAGCAGGTGGCTTTTCAACCAGTCCTGAGAGGGAATACAAGGAAATGCATTGAAAATCACTAATGAATAAAACGTATTTGTCCAATGCGATTTATCAACAAAATAAAGTTGAGGTCAAATGTTAGTTGACTTTTAATTATTTTTCCAAGACCAAAAGTAAATAATTTGTTTCTCAAATATAATCAACAAAAAAAATTGGGACAAATTATATATAAATGTTCTGCAAATTAAGTATAGAAAATCTAACTAAGGCTATTACACCCTTCGTCCACTTTTAATTGTCATGTTACGCTTTTCAAAAGTCAAGTCGACTAATTTTTAAAGTTATATTAAATTACATTAATTCAATATTTTAAATAAAAAAAAATAGATATTCAAAAACTATACGAAAAGTACTATAAGTTGCAATTTTTGCATATCAATACGATGAAAAAATGTATAGTAAAATATTAGTCAAAGTTCGATTCTATAAAAGGAAACCATGACAATTAAAAATGGCAAAGTACTTGCCTGTTCCAAATTATATGGTATTTCTTTTATCAATTTGATAAGTTCCAAATTAAAGTGTGTATAATAAATTTTCGTGTATACTATTACAATATTCAAGAATTCAATTAGAAAATTGCAATTTGGATACTATCAAACTATTTTTTTCAAATATTAACTTAATATTTTCCCATTAGTACTATAATATATAAATTGAATTAATTCCACGGGATACCTACCACCTACCACCGATTTAGATACAAATATTAAATGACAAAGACACCAATCCAGTTCAGTCATTGAAATACATAACTATAACATCAATAAGTAAACTTGAAATGGCCAAATTTACTCAGAAACCAGAAACAATACAATAGACAAATGATTTGTCTTTGTTCTCCTCTTCATCTATTGTGTATCACTAAATAAATGTTCTGCCATTTGTTTCTGGCAA
Source organism: Solanum piurae (assembly GCA_029582685.1). Lineage (NCBI taxonomy): Eukaryota > Viridiplantae > Streptophyta > Magnoliopsida > Solanales > Solanaceae > Solanum > Solanum piurae. The sequence continues at coordinate 1,316 of JAJOOO010016008.1, forward strand.
AAACACAACAAAACAACCACATGTTGCTATGCTCAAACTGAACGCGCCAAAAGAAAACCACTTGTTGTTCCTACTTACTCTGATGAGCATCGAACTGAAGGCTCCTCCGAGAACCATAGCTTGTCTTGGCTGTGACTTGGTGAAAGTGAGATTTCTTTCTCTGAGATTAATAGGCCAAAACTAAGTTGTTTAGAAGAAAATAATAGCCAAGTTGATGAGAGAGTATCATACGACACTCTTTCTACGGCTATGAAGAATTGTTAGATGCCCTGCAACAATGCAAAACAAAAGGCATATTATTTTTCTGGACAATACATCTGCCTATGAAAAAAATACCAACCAAAGCATGCCAGTCTTAGGTAAATTTATGCTTACATTGCTTATCAAGTCCCCATCAAAATCTTAAACATCTGCCCCAACCATCCAAATATAAATGTTACCTCTTAGTTTTTACACCTTTTTCCTTCTTTCTTTTCTTCACTTCTAGTAGGGGACTCTTATCTGTTCTTAAATATTTATCACTTTTGCTTCCTGAGATTCAAACCAAACGAAATTTAAAAACTATTTTTTTAAATAACCACGGTATTCGGGCCAGCTTGCGAGCACCTAGTCTAATTCCACAAGTTTTAATGCAGTTTCTGGTCATTTATGCTTTCTCTGACAAAATAAATTTAATTTAGTCTGATTTAGCGTCAACAATTTGTCAAATTTGTAGGCAAGAGTGCACAAACAAATTAAGAGGGAGAGTACCTTGCGCTTCATCAAGATTAGCCGATATTATGTTCCATAAGACTTCAAAATCATTTTCAGCATCTACTGTCAAACGCTGCCAGATAATTGAAGCAATATTTAAACTTAGAGCACTTGCCCCTGAGCACGAATGGAAGGGAAAAACACTGCTGCAAGTCTGTAACCTTCTAGGAGAAAAAAATAAGAGCATGGCCACAGTACCAGTTTGTATCGTGTAGGAACAATCTTCTGGACTCACACCTGCATTAGCCAAAGTAGTAAAATCTCAGAGCTCCTTAGATAAGACATAAAATAAAGAATGCTAGAGTTAGAAACAAATGAATAAATAATGCAACGCAAAGCCTCAATGGAGTTTAATCGGAATGACTGGAATTCTACATCCACATTCCAGGATCAGATGAATTTCAATATAAACAACTTTCTTAAACACAATATATTTTTAAGGATAGATGAAGTAGCATTACACAACAGTATGTTAATATGTATTCCATAAACAGTTGTGAGCACCTGGAAGATGGAAAGATTCAAAGTCATTGTTTCAGCAACAAAAGCTTGGGTTGATTTTATTTTATTTTTTAGTCACGACATAACAAACAGTACATTTTTTAATGATGGTCGTTTCCACCTGTCTGAGCCTGTTTGTGCACACATAAAAATGGTACTTAAAACCCCATTATTATGATGCTAATTAAAGCTAGATAATAGCTAATTATACCAAGGCATCCTCAAGGCAGGTATAAATTTTAGGCACTATATAAAATACGCAAATTACCCTTTCCTTAGTGAGAGAGGTCAGTAAACAGATCGGCACCACCTTAGTATCCTCAAACAAATCGCCACACTTCCAACAAGCTACTAATTTTCTCTGGTGACACCAAAGATATGCCTATTATGTTAAAGAAAAGTTCCCAACATTGTCTTGAAAATCTGCAATGCAAGAAAAGGTGTTCAACTGTTTCCTCCTCTGAATTGCAGAAATAGCATCTACTGCACAAGGAAAAACCTCTCCTTTGTAACTTGTGTTGTGTTTGGCAAGTATCCCTAGCTGCTAGCCAACCAAAAAAACTGCTTGCATAGGTGCTTTGGTTTCCAAATCATTTTCCATGACCAGTTAGGAATTCCAAGGTTATTGCATACCAGTTTCTTCCATTCCACCTTTGGAAACTCTCCTCTAATCTTCTGATAGAACCGTTTTGTTGGGAACTGGTTCATGTTATAAATGTAAGTCCTGCTTCTGTGATATACTCAATTGCCTTCATGATCTTCTGTATGATCCATGATGCCTGTTTAGGAATGGTCTCCATGAAGCTCCTGTTGTCTCATAGTAGCAGTGTATGAGTTCAAAATGACGAAAAAGATTGAAACTTTACATTGATTTTAGCTCAAAATGACGAAAACTGCTTGCATAGGTGCTATTGTCTTTCTTTTGACATAAGTTCCAAATTAGCTTACTTATTAACTTCAAATTTCTTACTGTGAACGAGGAGATATTCCACTAGTATTTCCAAAGTCATGTCCAGCTACAATAATGGGGATCCCATGATTCCCTGAGGCAATAGAAGCAATATGGCTATTTAATTAAGAAATTCAAGGCACTTGGTTGCAGATACTATTTTCAGTAACTTAAAGCTTGCAGTAAAGACAACTATTCTCAATCATAACAAATTGATGATATCAAGAAAGTTCAAATCAAGCAAGATACTTTCTTTTCTTTCCTTTTCTTTCCATTGCTTTTCTCTTCTGTGTGTTTTTTGGAACCTTAGAAACCAAAACCTGGCTGTTCAATTACCAATTATTAGTCAGACAAAATAATTTGATATCAGCAAGGTTTCAAATAAGGTATCTGTCATCAAATTAGATTTTGGAATCTTCTTGTGGCTGTTGGATTGTATTCTTTCTGACTTAACTGATAGAAAGGTGGAAAATTTAACATTTGAAAAATGAGCCCCCAGCAAGTGGATTTCCGCAAGAGATATTGTCTATTGCATCTTCCCCATCGTGCAGACTGCACCACATTCATACAGCTTCATAGAGATGCTCAACCCTTGAAGTTCCATGAATGATCCATTGCAACTAACAAACTAAGAATTTTACATATCGTAAAAGAGGCATCATCAGAGAGGTCTTGATCAAAAAGTGCTAGTTTGGGAGTAGGCCCATAACGTTTCCTCCTTTTTTTAATGATAAAGTAGGCCTGAGATGAATTTAAATGGAGAAACATTGTCAATGAGGATTCATATAGCCAACCCAACTTGTTTGGTACTGAGGCGTGCTTGTTTTTGTTACTGTTTCTAAAGTAGGACTAAAGTTTCATATCATTGTCATGTATGTATTTGAAGATGAAGGTAGTTACTGAAGTTGAACAGCAGAATTTTGGGGTTCCCAATATTTTACGTTGACTAAGAGATTATTTTACAGGTTTAAGCAAAAGATCCAAAATGTAAACCTAAAAGAGAGACATATCAACTGCTTTATAGAATGCCTAATGCAGGCTTTCTTAGGAACCTACTGTAGATTCACATTCAGTGTCAAGGTAAGGTCAATAAAAGATCAAAGTGGGTAGGATGAAGAGAAACAAATGCTTTATATAGTCAATATTTAGTATTTGAAAATCTGGAAAAGAAAACAAGCTATAGCCGACCAGAATGCTGGCAATTTTGACAGAACCTAACTTCAGCATTTCCTTCACCATTTTCAATTTCTTTTAAGCCAGAAATCCCCAACGGCCAGTAACGCACGGTTCAATACTCGGTGAATAATGGTCCTCCCTTCTATCCTTCTCAACTTAAATACCCGGCTTTTGCAGGCAAAAAATGTTAATGGCGTTTCCCAAGTACTTCACCATTTCATTCACCATTTTCAAGTCTTATTCTTACAAGGAAGTTCGATGACCATAATTCATATATAAAGTAGGTGGATAGCTCAAACCAGGGGCGGATCTACGTGGAAAGGTGGGGGTGCCACGGCACCCAGTGATCTCGGAAAAAACGTTGTATATATATGTATACATATATTATAATTAAATATATATTAACTTTGCCACCCAGTGACTGAAATGCTAAGCAGTTCAATTGGTGAAGAAGGCTGCCTACCACACATGCAATGCGGATTCGATCCTTGCTGCAAGCACCTATTCTTTTTGTTTGCTCCTTTTTTCCTTTTTTTTTTTTTTTGTCTTTTTCATTAATGTGTAAAGGGCTTTAATTTTTTTTTCTCCATTCATTCTTATTTATTTACTATTCTTTATTAATTCAACTTGACTCCTTTTCACAATTAATTTTTAATTTTTTTACTTTCTCTTTCACTAATTATTAATCTCTTGATATGAGTGTTACGTGTTTATTCTTTATCAATTAATGACTACTGAATTATGAACGTCAAATAAATATTATTAAGAATATATTAAAATAGTTAGTTTTTAAAAAATATAAGTTTTAAAAATGAAGTCAATGGAATATGAATATTTTTTCCATATTTCTTATTTTTTCCCTACTACATATCTCCAACAACACATAAAGTAAATGGAATATGAATATATTAAGTTCATACTATTAGATGGTTTATACAAGCTCAAATTTTAATGTGAAAAATCTTTTTTTTTCCTCAGTTTCAGCGAACAAGACATCTAATTCCAAAAAGTAAATAAAAATTGAATTGTTTAGTTATCTCTAATCTCAAAATATCTAAAACAAAATATCAATAACATGCATATTTGATCGATTTGTTTATAAAAATAAAAAAAGGATTAATAACCCGAATTGTAACCCAAAATTAAAGCAACCGATCCTTTTATCTTACTTGAACGATGTGGCACCCACGACCTCCAAATCCTAGATCCGCCTCTGGCTCAAACTTTTACTTCAAAAGAAATGAAGAAACATATTAATTTTGATCAAGAGCAACAACATTCAGTGTGCACCAAATAAACCTACAAAAAGCTGCAGTGAAAATTCCCATATGATAGAGAACACTTACATTCCATGATCATCACCATCAAAAGGAGAATCATAGTCCTTAGTTGCATTAAATATCCCCCTGGTTATAGAAGATGCTGCAACATGAAGGGCAACAACAAGCTTCGTGTTGCAAGATCTGTGTGGAAGAGTGACCTCACAAATGCCAGAGAAGTGCTCAGGAACAGGATATGTTTGCTGAGGTGAATTATCACTGAAGCTGGAGTGCATAGGATCAATTCCAGTGTCAATGAAACCAATTGCAATGTCTTCCCCGGCAGTTTAAGTTCATCTTCTAGAGCCCATGCTCCTTCTGTGACAATGCATTAAAAGAGAACATGCACCTGGGCCTAGTATGTTGAAAAAAATAGAAGTATTGTAATTTATGCTCCAAAAGTGAAGAAAACATACTTTCAGTTTTCAATGGAAAGTTTATCTGCAAAAGCACATAGATAACTCGGGCTGTTTTCACAGCATCAGCATACATAGACATTGGTTTCCATGAGAAGCATACATAGAGAGGTTGTTGCTGAGGGTCTATCAGAAACAGCCTCTCAATCTCTACGACGTAAGGGTAAGGTTTCCGTACACTCTATACTTCCTAGACCCCACTTGTGGGATTACACTGGGTATGTTGTTGTTGAGAAGCAAAACGAATTCACATACTTGCCAGGTTTTCCAAAGAGATATTATAAGAACCTTGTTCAATCAGTGCTTCAGGAATCTTCATCTAGGATGATGGAGAATAAGTCTGGAATATCATGGACTGCTCTCCAAGGCATCAGATTCTGGTGTATAACCATGCTCACGCAATCGAGCAGTTAAAGAATTCAATCCAGCATAAATAAGGTTGCCTTCAGGATGTGACTTATCAGCAGTTATAAAGACATGGACACCATTATGAAGTTCAATCCAGCTGCAACCAGGTGTCTTCCTTACATTTTGTAGCTTCATTGCATCTCTTATCTCTAATACCTCTTCATAGCGACCAGTCTGTCCATAAACATTTGATAATATGACATAACTTCCACAATGATCTGGCTCAAGATCAAGTACCTGTTTTGCAGCAACCTTAGCAAGATCATCATTACCATGGAGACGGCAGGCAGCCAAGAACGCTCTCCATACTACAGAATTGGTCTTAATGGGCATTGTTAATAACAACTCATAAGCAGCTTCAAGCTGCCCAGCACGACCTAGCATGTCAATCACAGAGGTGTAATGTTCAATAGAAGGCACAACACCATACTTCGGCTGCATTTGGGCAAGAAATTCTCTTCCCTGTTTTACAAGGCCTGAATGGCTGCAAGCTGACAAAACCCCAACAAATGTGACATCATCAGGCCTCAATTCTGCCTTACACATATCAGAAAACAATTCTAATGCCTTGATGCCAAACCCATGCATGCCATACCCCTTAATCATAATGTTCCACGACGCCACATCTTTGAAATTCATCATATCAAAGATCAGCTTAGCTTCACACATGCTTCCACATTTGGCATACATGTCCAAAATTGCATTGTCAATGTAAGTATCATCATATTCTTTGTCAGCAGTATCTTTCCTCAGACCATTAACAATCATGTATCCATGAATCTCTTTACCATGCCTCAACGCTGCTAAATGAGCACAGGCAGGAAGTGTAGTGGTGACAGTCACCAAATCAGGACGAACTCTAGCAGACAACATCCTTTTGAAAAGCCTCAAAGTTCCCTCGTGATTACCACATTGTTCATGCACACAAATTATTGAGTTCCATGAAAATATATCCTTATCATCCATCGTCTGGAAAACCTCAAAAGCGTCAGCAACACAGCTACATTTACCATACATGTCTATTAATGCATTAGAAATGGCAACCCCCAAATCAAAACCTTTTTTTATCACAAACCCATGTATCACCTTTCCATTATAAACTTCCCCATAATTTGCCAGAGCTGAAAGTACACCTGTTATGCTAAACTTGTTGGGAATAACCCCATCCTCAATCATCCACCTAAAAACCATTAAAGCACTACCAAACTCACCTGTTTGAGCATAGCCATTGATCATGGCATTCCAAAGCACAACATCTTCCCTCTCCGGCAAATCCTCAAACACATCTAACGCAAAATCCACCATCCTATACATCAGATAACTGTGCAACAATGCACTGCCAATGAACAAATCAACTTCTAGCCCAAGTTTTAAAACTAACCCGTGAATCTTTTTCACATCTATTTCATTTTTACAAGCCTTAAGCACACAAGGGAAAGTGAACTTATCGGGCATGACACCAACTAGCCTCATTTTGAAATAGAATCCAAAAGCACTTTTAGGCAAATCATTGGCAATTAACCCTGCTATTATAGCATTATAAGCAAACACATTATGATCAATTGGTGAAGTATAGAATACAGATAATGCATTGGATATCGAATTGCATTTTGAGTACATATTAATAAGGCTAGTGGTAGGCACTGGAGATAAATCCAAATGGCCACATCTAAGCATGTGGCAATGAACTTGTTTCCCTCCTGTAAGGTCCTTGTCATTAGCACATGATTGAAGTGATACAATGCAAGTCTTGAGATCAAAAGACTTGTAAGCAATGGATGAAAAACTAATTGAATATTGACATTGTGACTTAAATATTGACAAAGACCTCGTAATTAAGGTTCTTCGCCTCATTTAGGAGCGAAAAACGAAAATGCATACAGGATCTTAGATGCTCAGTTGGTTGGCTACTCAATTCCTCACCTTGTAAAATCCCCTCCCCGATTTTTCGCTTCCCCTACATCTATGTCATAAAAAAGCAATCTTTTATCAAAAAATAAACTAAAGAAATCCAAACAGGTATGAAATTGAGCACTATAACTATCCACAACTGCTAGCTCTTAACTACAGACCACCTCAAACTCAGAAAATTATGCAACATGATTACTAAAAACTTACTATCTCAATTCCCTTTTCAAATCTGAACCTATACTTCTATACCTGCATATGTAATTTGTGAAAAAGTAACAATCTTGAAACACCCCAAGAACCATTCAGTATGATTAGTCAAGAGAGTGAGTGAAAAAAGAGTGCAGATAGTAAAATGGGTGAAGGGAAATAGAAGAAAAAAAACAAGAATCAAATTCAATTACTTGTCATTGATTTGAAGGAATGAAGAAGATGGATACCATAAATGAAATTTATGTCTGAGGATTGACGCAATCTAGGAAGGGTTGAATCAAATACTGAGGTTTAAGGAGGGTTTAAGTCATTGTTCTTCCCTACAGAGAACGAGTACTTGTATTTGGAGGCGGAAAAATATAATCTTTTTATTTTGTGATTTATTATCCATTTGTGATTTTTTGTTAATTGTTTTTCATACCTACATTGGAGTCCGTAGTCGTATTCAAAGGGACTCGAACCCTTATTGGTCTTTCATAATATACTTGCAATATGTATTTTTGAATATTTATCATTAAATTATCTTTTTACTAGATAAAGTTGTGATCTGTTTATATTATTGTTGGCTTCTTATAAAAAGAAATAGTCTTGCGTGGTGGCTTCTTATAAAAAGAAATAGTCTTGCGTGGTGATCATTTCAAATTTCTTATCTATAAAGATAAAGATCTTTTATGTATAAAAATGACATAAAATTAAAAACAAGTTTGTAATAGACTACAAAACTAAAATTATGGCTGATAATATATAAATTTGTATGTAAATATGAAGATTTCTCATGTGTAAGAATGATATAAAATTAAAATCAAATTTATAAAAGAAAAAAAAAACTACAAAACTAAAATAACGATCTATAAAAAAATATTTGTTATATATTAATGCATAATTAGTATAGTATACATCTTTTGTATATTTGACTAGAGAATATAATTTGATTTTTTTTCTAAAAAACATTTTATAAAGAGCATCATGTCATTTTTTTATAGGAATCACTTCCCAAGGAACAATAAAAATTCTTAATGAGCAAATAAATAGTAGACTTTTTTCGTGCAAATTCACCGTTATACTTAGAAAAAGTTGCAGTCATTTCAAATTGGTGATTAAGCCATAGAAGTTACTAATTTAAAGTTTAGAGGGAAATAGTAAAAAAAATTAAAAAAAAACGAAGCCAAAGCAATTAAACTCCCTATACCGCCAGCCTAAGCATTGTTATGAAAACTAGTGTTATCTAAACTCTCTATAAAGAGGGAAAGCCACTTGACTTTACCGTAGAGGAGTGAAAACCCACTTGACTTACTGGAGAGGAGCGGAAAGCCACTCGTCTCAAGTCGAAGAGATCCGCCCCTACTTTAAATAAAGAATTTTCCACATTTATCTTCCACAAAATAAACTCACTTCCAACCCCAAAACAATAGTGAGTTTCCACTAGAATTCGATGCAGAAGATTAGCACATACCCAGTTTGAAGTTGGATAAGAATGCTCACCTTTGACAGACAAACTTACAGCATAAAAGAAGCACTATAAACAACAAAATTTGACAAGGTTCATTCATAAATATCTGAAAAACTACCACCCCTCTGGAGAGGCAATTGCAACTGATCATTTTTGTGCAAAGTCACAAGTTGCAACATTTACAAAACGAAGCTTAAAGTATAAATAAATCAACGGAAGATTCAATGGTATCATATCGATACACATGTAAGAACTACAAGCTATGGTGGGCTACTGAAAAAGCTATCAATACATTGTTGTATGCGATATCAGATTAACAAAGCATGAACAACATGCGGTTGATTCAGTGTTTGCTCTGGCATCAGATGCACAAGAACAAACAAGAAGGGAAGTACGAGTGCTAAGACTCCGGCTATTCTGTTCATGACCTGTAGCTACTGTATCCTCCTCCAGCACCAAATGATCCATAGCCGCCACCATAATGATGTCCACCGTATGAAGATGATGGATAAGAGCCGCCACCAAGGTTAGAGTAAGACGATTGCCTCAAGCCTGTATCTAACTGGCCATAACTGCTTGGAAGTGATTCTTTGTGGCTGCTCATAAATTCCTACATTGACGATTCACTCATCAGTTGTTTTGCAATTCAGAAGAATACTATGGGAACTCCTCAATCACATATAGTTTGCAGGTTTTTTAGATGCATCAGATGTGGAGTATTTACATATCAACTAGATGTCTTTTTTCAATTGAGATTTACCTGGATAAGTTGCTGGGCTGTCTGAACTTGTGATGACATCCCTTTTATTTCCACCGTGATTTCATCAGATAAACCCCTACTTTCTTGCACCGTAAGAACGGCACCACTAGTACGGCGTATATAAGCAATATTTGCTCCCCCTATGCCAATGATATCTTCTGCATAAGCTAGTGGTATTTGCATTTGAACAGTTTGGGATATCTGAAATGGAAACCAAGATGAGGTCGCCAGAAACTAGTATATTGTTTATGACATAACAGAGTAACTTTTCATACATTGCAGAGAACATAAAACTAGCATAAGAAACAGGGCAAGTGTAATTAACAATTTTACAGGTCTAGGCTTTTTAGATCAAAAAACAAATGCAACTAACACACAACTTACAAACACAGTTAAGATAACATACTGCTACATATACTCAGCTTGTGATGATTGGATGGTTTAGCAAAGAAAAATAGTACAGTACACAGTTAGGAAATGTTTCTCAAGAGCAAACATGGAATTTCTATCAATCTATCTAGTTCCGCTTGAGCACTTCACCCCTTCCAAATAAAACCATAAAAGTCACCACCAGTGTGTATATTCTCACTTAACAACGTCACTTGACTTCATACTTGTCCCTTTAATCTTATACAGGTCTATTATAATTAGAATGCCTTAAACTGAAACAATCAGGGAATTGCAGACGAGAGATCTTAAACTGCACCTAGCATTTTTGCCTCCACTGGTATTTGAAAGTAGCACTCCAAGAGTAACCCAAAGTTGCAGGAACAATGAATAGAACTCTAGACTCTAATAAGAAGACTTGCTACCAGACTCTAATAACAACTTCAATATTTCGATCCACTTTCAACACTCCACACGAACTAAAGATAATTAGTTAAATTGAGTTCTTTTTACTTTGAACAAGAAATGCTAAAAGATCACTGCACAGAAGGTAATCTTAAGATTCTTTCCCAGGAAAGCCATAGCAATTGCGCAATATAAAAGATAAGTGCTTATTTGTATAAACACAGAGAGAAATCTTTTCATATAAAAAATAACGGGATACAAATGTCCAGGACTTCATCAGTTTAGCTTGAATTGGAAGCAGAAATGAAATAAAAAGTTGCTATAACAAGACCGGAAATACAATGCTCAGAGGAGGGACTCGCTGCCTGATTTTAATACCCCGACAAAAAGAAGAAAAACAGACCTCTTGAAACAGTGAGCAAAAATTCAATGGTCAATGGAGTTACTTATAATTGGACAAGATGCCATTAAGAAAAAACCAGAGTAGGATTTTTATGGAACAGAAACTTGATGTAAGAGTCTAACATCCCCACTCTAATACCACAAAGAAAAAGAAGACAAAAGGTTTTGAAAACTTATCTGTTTGAAAGGTTGTTAAAGAGCTGGTGCCACAAACACACAGGAACAGTCACCCAAAAATAAGTAAAAAACAAGAATAACTCACGGAAAGAAAGAGAACTGTTGAATCAGACAGTCTAAACCCCCGACCATATTAATTAAGTGTCCATCAAGATTGCATAAGCTCTCATACCATGTGAAAATAGACGAGAAGAGAAATCCTCTTACTGAAGTTGATTTTTGGTTAAAAGCATACAAGACAGCTCTGTAATGTAAAGTAAGATGGTAAAGACACAAACCTGAGTAATAACAGAATTCCCAGCACGACCCACACCTGAAGTGCGAGTTCCAGAAAGTCCAAGATCTTGCCCATACAGTGAAAGTCCAGTAGAATGATAATGTGAGTCCAGCTGGCTATCACGTTCGAGAAATAGTGAGTCCCTCTTTGTTGGAGGAGGATAATCACCAAGTCCTGTTGGAGGAGGATAATCACCAAGTCCTGATCGAGGAGGATAATCACCAAGTCCTGATCGAGGAGGATAATCACCAAGTCCTGATCGAGGAGGATAATCACCAAGTCCTGATCGAGGAGGATAATCACTGAGTCCTGGTCGTGAGGTATTAAGCATCGTCCTCTCAGACCAAGGCTCAGTTTCGCGCTCCTGAACGGCAGGTGTATTGTACTGCGAAAAGAACAAGTATAACAAGGATAAGCATATCAAAGAACATTGATATGATAACAAACTGATAAAGGAAAAAGGCATAAGATTACATTCTTTTCAAACAAGGGAAGAACGCTCTGATCCACCAAGAACTTTCTAAGGTGCCCAATCACTGATTCTAAAGCTTTGAGAACCTTAAGAGCTTCACCTTGAATTTCCACAATTCTCTCATCCGAAGTCGCATAGATTGACATCTCATCTGAGTATATAGATTAAAGTGAACCCCTGTAACTTATTTAACAGTAATTCTAGTAACTCAAGCAGTAATAGAATAAAGACTGCAAAGAAGTACCATTGGAAAGAACTCGAATGGAGGCACCAGTGTTTTGCTGGATAGGCTTGATTAAAGACCCTTGCTTTCCTATTAAGTTCACAGCTTGTGTTGATGCTACTAGTAGTCTGACGGAGCAGAATGCAGCCCCAGCAACTCCAGGTAAGTTGACATCATCTTCACCTTCAGATAGACCAGTGACACGTTTGAACACTCTTATTACAGCTACCATAGCAGGGGATAATGCTGCCTCGGGTTCTTCTTTCCCTGATATTAGAACCTGTGGCATTGTTTATGAGGACTATCATGAAGACTACTTCTTCAAAGAGAGGGCAGAACAGAATAAGGAGGCTGGAAGCCTTCACAACAGAAAATATTGAAAAATGATACCCGGAAAGAAAGGTAGCAAATGAAGCATATTAAAAGTGAGATGACGAATAAAATGCAAAGTTTGCAAGAAAATAATTAGCAATCACCTTTCCCCTTTCAATTAGTCATTTACAAGGGATGGACACTAATTATCATATCTACAACCTATGTCTTCACAAACATCTTCAACCCCTTAGGGTTCATTTGGTAGCTAGTTAGAAGCTAAGTAATTCATGTATTAAATTTTGCGTAAGTAAAAAATTATTTTGTATCATTCTTCTACTATGTATAAAATTCAACACACCTATTACAGTGTTTGGTTTGCAATTTAGAAACCACATAACTAATATATGAATAAGTTAGGAGGGAATCTATGTATTACTTTATGCGAGATAGAAGATGGAATAACTAATACATGAATAACTTATTGTTGCATTAAATAATACACACATTCCCTCATAATAATTCCTATGCTACTAATACTTGTATAAATCTAACCGGCTACTGAACAACCCCTTATTGTTACACGCCACTAGCCCCCTAAAGTAAAAGAAAGAAAACACAAAAGGTCAATAATTCTTTTTCCACACCACAATTTTCTGCTCTTTTGCATTTTCATTATTTCAATTTTCCATTTAAATTTTCCCTCAAATTAGTTTTGACATCTATCTTCAAGCACATTCATTGCACTTCAAATGGATGCTTTTATGAAGTTCTGAAAGTGGAGCAAATAGTGAAATTGAGATCTCACACCTAAAAGAAACTTCTTCTCATTTACAAACTTTCTATAGGATAATTTTTCTTCCGCAAACTGCCATTAGCTTGCTGTTGTAAATATCTCAGCCAAGTATTTCCGGTAACTCATTGATGTAGTACTCAGTCCTCTCTTCATTACATGCTATGCAACTTCATCACTAAAACCATATTATTTCAACATTGAAAGATCAATGGAGCCAATTCCTTACATCTAGCATTTTCTCTGTTTCCTTGTGAAGGCAGGTGTGGGGGCATGGGTTGGAGGGTCGTGCAGAGGAGTCATGTCACAAAGACAAGGAAGATTTATATAGAGGGAGTAACTTGTGTAATAAGTGGTACTCTAAGTCACACAAGACTCAAACTTCCTAAACCCTTAATGCTTATTAAGCCATAAAAACAATTTATAGGTCAGAAAAGGAAACGAGTAGAAATACACCCAAGAAGTCTGAAATTGAGAATTGTGTGGTAAAAATCCTACTTTTCATCTTAGGCTTGCGAAATTTACTCTTCATCCAACCCTTCCCTGAACTATACAAGTTCCCGATACTTTACCCCTAGATGTACAGTAAACTGCTACTTCCAATCTGATGCCATACTTCCTCTCTTCCTATTTACTAGTTTAAGATGTTCATTTAACGAGTGTATTACTATATCAGTGAAAGTGACGGACCAAGGAGTTCTAATACGGAGATTCAAACATCTACAAAATTGCAACTTGAATTTGAATAGGTGATATCGAAAGCAATTTCAGAATCACCTTCGACATACCCTAGAATTTTCCCTTAATCAAGGTAATTCAAAGGCTTATATACTCTCCAGTCCCAATTTACGTGGCACAATTGAAATTTCAAAATTCAAACTTATAAACTTTGACCGCGAATTATGGACATAAAAGCTGTAAGTTTTTTTTAAAATAAAATTTATACATGTGAAATTAAGTAAAGTGTACTATAAATACAATAATTAACAACTTTAAATACTTAAAAGGAAAATAAGCAAATTCCGTTCAAAGAAAAATTTGGTTGATTATCAAAATCCCAAATGTGACACGTAAATTCAGACGGTTATGCAAACAAAAACTCTTTCATAGTTTTTGCACGGTAAAATTTTTTAACAAAGGGGATTCAATTGAACCCCCCTCCACACCGTACCAGTGGTGAAAAAAATATGACATCAAAATCCAAACCTCGAAAGCAAAATCCATATGAAATGTGTATAAAAAAAAGGGCATCATACACATCTTTTTGACAAAGGGGATTCAATTGAACCCTCCTCCACCCCTAACCAGTGGTAAAACAAAACATCACATCAAAATCCAAACCTTGACAGCAAATTCAACATGAATAATATGAAATGTGTATAAAAAAGAGCATCATACGCATTTCTTTTTGATAAAGGGAATTCAATTGAACCCTCCTCCTCCTAACCAGTGGTGAAACATCACATCAAAATCCAAACTTTGACAGTAAAATCAACATGAATCATATAAAATCTGTATAAAAACAGCATCATCCGCATTGGAATTCATAACCAAAAGAAAGGACAAACTTACAACGCGATCAGGAGAAGAAGGAGGGCCATCAAGTACACGAATCTTAGCCCCAGTTTCCTCACACATCTTCTTAACAAGTTCTCCTTTACGCCCAATAATACTTCCAACTTTGAGCACCGGTACAATCAATCTGAACACACAACTCCCAGGCCATCCAGGCCATTTCGGCTTCTCTATCGAAACCTCTGGTGCGATTTTCACTGAACCTGCGTCTGCTTCTTCTGGTTTCACTTGAGAATTTTCAAATTCATGCGTTACAACAGAACCATTTTGGATTTGTTCGATGGAAGCCATTGATCGCCTCTGCTAAGAGTATTTTAGGGTTTTAGGTTAAGTTTTTGCAGTTGCGGGAAAAGAAGTGAGGAGAAGGAAGATAATTGAGGGTTTTATAGAGGTGGAGATTGTCACGTGTCTATGCATTTTTCCTTTTTCTAATATTGGGTTCGAAATAAAGATAAGATTAAGGTCTACATACATTTCACCATTTTTGATATATTATTTCGCCATTTTCGGACCTCATAAGATCGTATTGATATGTTATTGTTGTTATTGTCGTCATCATAATAAATAACATAGATAAGCAATATTACGAGTGAAAGAGGTTATTAGGTGGGTTGGTTCATTATTTGATTTTTCTGTTTTTCTCCAAAAACAGAAAGATGATTTCTCGACATGGAGACACGAAAGAAATTTATCCAGGACGTAGAAGAGATGGTGAAACGTATCCTTGTATCTCGCGTTTATGATATCTACATTCAACTGTGTGAGTGTGCTCCTAATTAATTCGGTGTAATTTATCAAATTACGTATTATATATCATAATTTGTCAAAATGTAATAACTAGCATAGCTATTTATACCGTTTTATTTATAAATATTAAAGAAACTACTAAAAAAGTTGACTATAAAAAAAGTCTTTCTAACTTTAAAAATCGTCTAGTAGAAAATTAAGTACGTAATTGATATAAATTTTAAAATAAAATGTATTTTGTATTTTGCAAATTTAGGGTACAATTAAAAATCAAAATAAAGTTTATATTACAATTATAGGATTATTAATCTCATATAAAAGGTAAAATAGAGAATTCAAATTATAATCCTGATTTTAGATCAGACACCTTAGTCGATTATTGTCTCTTTCTTTTCATATTCATTATTTTTTATCAAATTACATTTCATAATTTATAGAAAAGTAACTCATGAAATATTTGTTTGTGCGGTTTTTTCATTTAGAAATATTAAAGGAACTATTAAAAAAAATTATGATAAACTTTTTTCTTCCTAAGCTTAAGAGTCGTTTGATTGAAAGAATTAAGTAGGTTATCTTGATAACAAATTTGAAATTAAATATGTTATAAATTTAATTGTAGATACAGGTAAAATCAAAATAAATATTAAATTACAGTTATAGAATTATTTATTTAATACAGTACCAGTATATCCATTGAAATTCCACAAGTGAGGTGTATGCAGATCTTAATATCCATTGAAATTCCACAAGTGAGGTGTATGCAGATCTTACCTCTGCTTCATAAAGATAAAGAGATTATTTTTAAAAGACTCTCGACTCAAGTGTAATAAATTTCGGTACATAAAAAGAAGAAGACAACCAAGAAAAGCAAAATAAAAAAACAATGAAAAAATAGCTAAAACAACAATAAAATCATATAATAGTCAAAATATCACGAACAACATACTACAGTATAATCATGATTTTGAACTAACCAACTCAATCTCTATTATTAGTAGTCTTCCTCTCCACATTCATTGTTATTCATCAAACTATAATCGCATTTCCTTGAAGTAATTTATAAAATGTCTATTCATAGTATTTCATTTTTACAAATATAAAAGGCACTATTAAAAATCTTTAACGACCAAAGTTTCTTCATAGCCCAATGAGTCATTTAATTGAAAGAATATAATGAATTATCTCCATATAAATTTTGAAATTGAATATATATCCCGCATTTTATTGAGAATATAATTAAAATTAAAACAGAAATTTTCACAATCATACATTATCTATTTCACATACAAATGAAACAAATAAATTATTATTATAATTTATAATTTTTAACGAAATAATTTAGCAAATTATTAATATTTATTTCCCGCATTTACTAGTTTTTATCAAATTGCCATTACATTACTTTATCAGGAAAAAATATATTATGCTCTCAACTAGTTTACTATTTTCTATCAAATACTATTACATTTTATAATTTATCGAAAAATAAATTCTACAATGCTTGTTCACATAATTTTATTTTATTTACAAATATTAAAAGAGCTACTAGAAGACAAACGGTTGAACATTTTCTTTCTAGCCTTAAAGAGTCATTTAATTGAAAAGATTAAGTAAAGTATTTTGGTATAAAATTTAAAAGTAAATATATTTTTCATTTAGTTAGTAGTATAATTAAAATCAAGATACATCATGAATATCTTTGTTAGCCTTATGACTATCCTCGTCAGGGGTTTGAAGAAGTTCTTGAGCTTCTCTAAGGCCTCTCAACTTCTCCATTCGCGCCATTATCATCGTCTCTATGGCGTTTTCCTCCTCCTTCGACATTGACTGTACATTACTATTTATGTATCATGACCATAAAATTATGCATTATTTATGTATCTTATTCTAATTAAAAAAATGTCATAGTTTATAAGAGATATATTATACATGTAATTGTTCTCAATAACATTTTTTGTGATTGCTACATAACACTGTGTTTAGTTGATATGTATGTGATACATACAATAAAGTCTGAAATTTGATGAATTTGATATACATGTGTTAAACAATTGGTGCAATTATGTCTTAAAATGTTACTCGGAGGACTAACATAACATCTGATACATAGTCAATTTGACAATGTTATGTATCATATACAAAAAAAAAACTATAAATACTATACACACTAATTTAGTTATAAAACAGTGTTGCATATACATAACAACATGTGATACATAACGATGTTATATACATAACAAAGTTATGTGTTATATACATAATTATGAATATGATACAAATTGGTATTGTTATAAAACATTAGTGTTTATATAATGCCTTCTAGTTGAATAAATATGGGTATATGTATCTGTTAGTAAAAGATAACTAAATTTGTAATAGTTATGTATCAAATACATAACTATGAACATGATATTTACTAATTTGTGTTTTAATAAATTAGGATTATGTATCAAAACTAATATTTGAACACGATACATTGTACATGATGAAATTATAATGTAATAAAAAGTTAAAACGAAGGCATTATACATAAATTTATGAATCAAAATCAACTACATATTAAAAATATGAACCTTGGGTAGAGAAGGGTATTTATCAAAATGTTCTACTTTCCCCCCATTTTCTATATAAAAAAAGAAGATGAACAACAAAAAATTGAAAAAAAGATGTTCTGTAAGACGAGATATTATAGATCCAACTTTTCTACCCTTTTTTTTTTGGGGGGGGGGGTCACAGTCACTTTAGAAGACGAAGGTACATCCTTCTTCGACTTCAACTTCTCAACATTATGTTTCGTCATTGATAATGGATCATGCAAGCGTTTGAGTCTGTTTTGGCCCAATCATTATCGTCATAATCATAAATACTATCAATATTAGGTGAGATTAATTGGGTAATTTCAATACTAAAATAAGGAGCATCATCCATATGTATCAAGACTTTGAAGATGAAAAATCAAAAATCAAAAAGAAAAAAAATGACGAACTGTAAGTTGGAGAAGACGAAAAACAACATATTGAGGAATCTGAAATTGATTGACTGGAGATAGAAAAAAAATTGAAATTCAAAATTGTAATAAAAGAAGTAACTGTTGAGATTGAGAGAGTGAAAATAGGAAAAGATTGAATGAGTTGAAAATACGAAGAGAGAAATGACATCTGTGAGTTGAGAAGCTATGTATCCGGGAGAGTGGGGTTTTGGAGGAAAAAGAAGGATTTTCGTAATATTTTGAAATGGTAGTGAATAATAAAAAATATGATAAATAAGGATGTGTAAATAGGTAATTTTTTCAATCATTATTATAGTTTAGTAAGAGTCCAAATTTTACCTAATCTTTCATGGGCTTGGTTAGTCTATTTAAGACCTTTTCCACACCTATAAATAGCCCACAAATTCTTCTTTGAAGGGGTTTGGGCTTTGGACTTTGACGAAAGGAGAATACACATCAGAGCATTATAGGAGTTGTGAATCACCGATCTTTCTTTTATTAATTCACTAGCGAATTTGGCCGAGCTTCGCGCAGTTATGAAAAATATATGTTTATTTATTTAAAAAATTAATTATGATACAAGAAATAAAAATCCAATTATAAAAATAAAAAATAAAAATAAAATCACAATATAAATATTTTTGTAGAATTAGAGCTTACGTGAATTACATTTTTATTATCAAATATTTTTCAAAATTAAGAAGCTAATTTATTAAGATTTTTTTTTCATATTTTATGATGTTAATACATATAATTTGAATAAACATATTTAAGAACTTGATTTTATTTCTTATTTTTATTAAATGATAAATTTATTGTTTGATGAATCTTCCTTTTATTCGAAAAAAAAAATGATGAAACAAAAAATAGGAGGAAAAAGAGATAAGTATTTCTATTTCATTTCTTATTTGATATTTAATCCTCTCTTTGTCCTTGTTTTTCTCTTATTCATCATCGTCTAAATAATTACTTTTCTCTTATTTTTCATAATCATCTAAATAAACCTCTATTGCTAATTTTCGTATATATCTTATAGTATTCTGGTAAATTTACTACAATTAAAAACTTATAAGAACCTAAATTAAATAAAAATTATAGAGAGAAAACATATGAAAAAGTAAGAAAAAAGAGAAAAATAACAACACAATTTTGTCAAGTCCTTAATCACAAAAACAAAGATGAAAAAATTAGTAATAATCAATGCAATTATTTTTGAGTTTTTATCCGGCATCCCTTTTATCCATATCCAAGAGTCTTTTCATAGAGTCAAACTAAAGTATAAATCTTATATTACGATAATAATATAGGATATCACTATTCCAAATATGAAATAAAAAATAATAATCTGGAGTAGGAATCTAATGAAACAAAAAAATATGAATTTATATAGACAAGATTGAAGGAATATCATAAGGTATTTTAAATTTTGAAATTAAATAGTTGGGGTTATGAATGTGAAAATTTAAAGAAAATGAGATAATAATATTAATTAAAGTAGAAGTTCAATAGATATAAGTTATGAGGTAAAAATTTGAAATAAATAAAAGAAGGAAAAAATAAAATAATGAGGACAAAAAAAAACTCATGAACTATTCAACATTTGTTGGGTGTTTAAGTTTTATTAGGAAAGCAAGCAAATCAACTTCTTCTCTTTTGGTACTACTACATTGTGTTTAACAAAATTGAAAGAGGAAAAAAAATATAATAAAAAAAGAGACAAATATCTTGAAATATTGAAGTAGTAAATGTTGAGACTTTTAATTTTTTGTAATAAAGAATAATAATGAGTGTAAATAATTTTTGAGACATTTAAGTATAACAACAAATAGAAGAGTAGTAATTGATATATTTATTTTTTGTACAATAATAAGTAAGTAGAAAAATATGAAAAATTGTCAAAAGATTGAGGAAAAAAGATAAATAGAATATTTGGCCAAAGAGAGGTGTAACTTCACTTTTCTAAAATCTAGCTTATATTATATATAATTTTTTAAGCACAACAATATGTAATAGCTATGAGAAATGTACCATAGATAATATACCTTTCAAGCATGGCAAAATTTTAGAATATTGAAATAAAAAAAATACATTAATGAATCTTTAAAATGTTGGAAACATTCAAACTTTATACTAATATGATCATCTTTCTTGATGAATCTTTCCACATAATTAAGTTTCCTTCTTCATTTTGATGAACTTGTACTAAACTAATGTGAACATCTCTTTATAATGAATCTTTGAAGAATATATCTTTGATCTTCATCAAAGTGCAGAACATATCATGTCACTATCTTTTCTATGATTTCTATTGGAAAAGATGAAGAATATTTTTTATTTTATTTTTAAAAAAAATTACACTAATGAGAAAATAAAATATGAATATTCAACATCTCTATGGGTGATTGTTATTTATAGAGTTGATGATCCATAAGAATAAGTTAAAGAGACATGCTATTTAAGTAGAGAATATGAATAGATGGAGGTTTTTTTTTGTAACTCATTAGATATAATTAGAATAGTAAATATGATTGATTTTTTTATTTAATAAATAAAATATTTAATGAAAAGAATTAAGAAAAAAATCTCAAAAAAAGGAGAAAAAAGATAAATATGAATGGAGGCCATAGTGAGGTGCCATATCACCTTGTCTATGTTTCTCCTTTATATAATATATAGATTATTAGACGTTTTTATGATTATTAACATCAATATGATTGCTACTATGCCTTAATTTTTTTATGAGAGAATCGCCTTAATTTTTTCGTTTTCTTCTCTCTGCCGGCAATCTTTCCTTGAAAGAATCGAACACAAAATCCCTAGAGGACATTTGAGTTATAATTGGGTCATAGTGTTAATTCGGGTCATGGTGGATAATTATGGAAGATGGATGAGTTATTAATTTTTGAGTAGAAATTTAATAAAGAATGACTAAATTATTGAGATGAAGCCACATGTGCAATCATTAATTTTAAGGGTATACACATACCAAAAGTTTGACGATAAGAGTATGTATAACTTTAAAGTATGACGGAAAGTATATACATTACCCCTCCGTTCCTTTTTATATGTCATCCCTTTTTAAATAGTTGGACCATAATACTTGTCATTTCATAAAATCAAGGGAAAAAAGCCTGATTTACCCCTGAACTTTATGATTTGGAGTTGATATACCCTCCGTTTAAAAAGTGGCTCATATATTCCCTTGCCGTTGTGGAAATGGCTCATATATGCCCTTTTACTTAACATGCCAATATTTAACAAATTAAAATTTTATTTTTTTTGTCTTAATTTGAGAAAATGTCATGTGGCTTTTAAAATAACCCACTCAGTAACTTTTTACCATGCCCACCCGATCCAATTGGAAACAAAACCCCCACCCATTTAAATAAGGAAAAATTACAGAAATACCACATTTTAGTTCACTTATTACCATTATCCCTCATTAGTTTTACAAATCTCCAAAATTCCTCATTTTTCTCTTAAGTCAAAAATCACGGATACAAAAATGTCTACACTAAAAATCAGAGTTCATCATTTTTCTCTCCTTAATCTTCTCCCCATTATCTTGACAGTTAATTTCTCCATCAGTTTTCAAAATCAAGTCTCTCTCTGTCAAACATACTCTAGTTAATTTCGGTAATTTCTCTTCTCTTGAAATTCTCTTTCGATTTTATTGTTCATTTGGTTGTTCTTCTCTAACTGTTGAATCAGATGGATAATGCACCATCAACTAACATTAATCGGATATATGACTACGAAGATATTGGTTGGGTGGAGAACAGATCCAAAAGGCTCCACGATCTATTGTTAATGGCGAATGTAAAAGGTGGGAAGAAGAAAAATGATCGTGCTTCATCTTCGAAAACCCAGGTTCCTAAAATCCCCCAAAAAAAGGGTCGAAAATTTGCTCCTGCAATTTCTCGACCTTCATTACCTGAGGTTAGGTTTTAGTTCTTCTTCTTTCGAATGTTATAATGTTTTTTGTTAGTTAATCAATTGATATCATTATTCTCTGTAATCAACTGATACACTAACCCTAAGTAAGTCAAGTTATAATGTATTTTGTTTCAAGTATTATAACATGCATCTTTCAGTAGATCTCAGTCATTAATGTATCATCTAAGTTTTGTTTATGGGTATGTATGTGTATCTGGTATTTAAAGTTTCATAGTAAATGTTGTATCAGTTACATATAAGATACATTATTTACAAATTGCTAATAAGTTCATGATTCAAAATTTTAACAAAATACATCAAATTAGTGTATCATGTATAAAATGTTGGCCATTAATGTATTTTGCTTAACAAGGTGTTATATTTTGTATCATCTACTAACAGGTTGTTATTTTTGCATAATATTCTGTTATTTTTTGGATCATTACAGTCTATGAGGTATGTTATCAAACAAATCCCAACCTATTATTGAAGTTTGGTGCAACATACAACAATGATTTTGTAGAAGATTTGAAAAAGTACATGAATATCGAGGCTCTAGAGTTCTTTACAAATTCTATTTTTGGGCCATATCTCGACATTCATACCCGCAACTATCAAGGTCAAATATCCAAATATTTTTTGCTTCTTGAGATTGAGCAGGATAACTGTAATGAGTTTCATATTCAGCATGCGAATAGGAACATTTTGCGCTTCACTATAAAGAAATTTGCAATAATAACAGGATTGAAATGCACTGGAAATCCCAATGACTTTCAATATCTGAATACCTCTAAGAGCAGCCTTATTCAGAGATACTTTTCTAATTTAGTAAATTCTAATAGTGTGAGCAAGGGACGACTTGTTCACCGCTTTCTTCAAGGTAATTGGGACAACACTCATGATGCTTTCCACATGAGAATTTTCTACTTCATCAACTCATTTTGTTCTCTCACAATTACCTGAATCACATATCCATGTTAACGACTTCTTGATGGTCGAAGATGGTACATATGAACATTTTCCTTGGGGACAACGTGCATTTTCCAGGTTAATAATCTCATGGAGGCAAGAGAGAACCAAAGTAAAACAATTGTATCATTTAAGTGGCATGCCTTATGCTCTAAATGTGTGGGTGTATGAATGTGCATCAGTTGTCAATGAGGAAATTGTTGTCAAGGAGGGAGACTACATCCCAAGGATACTAAATTGGCGAGTTGTTAGTGTCAAGCCTAAATTTGAAATGTTTATGCCTAGTATTTTTATTGAGGTAGCGATCATTTTTATATATTTCAAGTTGCAATTATTTTTGGTATGCTGACATTACAAACTTGTTTTTAGAATGCATGTACCAACATACAACAGACTCGTGAGGAATTAATTGTACTTGATTTACCGGACAATCTGGTTGTCTCTTATCCCGAAAATTCTTTGTCTGATGTTAAACCTACAGAAGTTGAACCATATGACATTCCTAGGTTTGAGGATTTCTCCTCTAAACCACCGAATCAGATTGTTAGGAGGAGTAGACGCAAATCTGGTATATCATCTACATCCCCCTCCGAAGAGAAGAAAGAAATCTGTTTTGACCAAAAGAAAAAAAAAATTTCATTGGAACAATCAGAGCAGTCCCCTGTGATACAGAAAGAACCATTCTCTATTTCAGATTCAGCTGGTCCTTCATCTGATCCCAAAGAAAAGAAAGATTTTTCAGAAATCGAAGGTGTTAAGCAATATCTGACGGAATATGTAAGTGATTCTCATAATTATTATTGAATATTCTCAATTGTTCCATAATAAATCATTATTAACTTACTTACATATTTTTAAAGGTGGACAAAAAGTTTGATGATCTTAAAGTCTTAATAAAAAATAATCACAAAGTTCTGATGAAAGCAGTCCATAAGCTAAAACGGAAGGTTGTTGTTATTTTACTATTTTTTATTATTTGTAAAGATATTATTCTAATTATATTGTTTTTTTTTCTTGAAGAAAAAACCTGCCAGATCACTTTCAATCTCGGATGAAGAGGTAATCGAAGAAGACAATGTGAATCAACCCAAAATTACTAATCAATTTGTTGAACCAAATTCTCCAATTGATATGGAGTTTGTCAACAACGTCCTCGTTGATAACCCTGATGTAGAGGCTGAAGAAGAAACACAGGTACATCAACATGAAGTCTTAGAGGTAAGAATCAGATACATTCATTAAAGTATCTAATATTCAATAAAGTATCTAACACCATATGATACATTAATGTAATGATACAATTACAACCAAGAATTTGTGAAATATTTATAAGTGTAGTAGTTACATTATGTTTAAATTTCAAATATAAGATTAGTTTCAATTGTTGAATCATTATTATTTGATTGATATTCTAATCAACATAAGATGATGATACATTAAAGGATAAAAGAGGCAACGATGATGTATTAGAACCACTATCTACAGTAGATGTTCCTATTGCAGGAAATGTATCTAAGAAAGTTTTTGTTTATGTATATGACATAGTTTAATCATTTAATGTTTCATTCATTAATGATGTAGTATAAGTTACTGATTTTGATACATTATTATTTGAATTATTTACTATTTTTCATAGTTTACTGATACATCAAATGATCAACAAGCTGGTGAGAATGTATCCAATGAAGTTGTAAGTACATGCTTATGTATAAATCTATTAGTTTATTCATTTAATGTATCATTCAAAGATGATGTAGTATCTGTTCCATTTTTGATACATTAGTCTATGACTTAAGTAGTAATATTCATATTTATTTGATACAATTAAGGATTAAAGAGCTGGTGAGAATGTATCCAAGGAAGTTATTATAAGTATAATTTTACTTATAAATCTTTTTATCATTTATTGTAGCGTTATAACAAAAAATTTCTTGTTGCTTATCAAGATGATGTAGTAGAGTTTGACACCAAAAAAACTGAACAATCAACTGTGGTTCAAGATGTTACTGATAAATCGCAACATAACATCCCACTTGCAGATAAAGTTTCAGTAAACATTGATACATCGGTAAATTCTAAATATTTTCTTTTATTGTTTGTTGGTTATTGAATTATACAATTTTCTTATTACTAATTTAAAAATATATGATTCTACCACATCGACATCCATTTCTGATGGAACCCAAAAAGCTATAGACGTACTTATTGCAGGCCTTCAAACTCCTTTGTGTGTTCAACCATTGAGTGATGTCAAGTCACATCCATTAACCGATACACATCAATTTGTACCTGATAGTATATTACCCACATAAATATTGGGTAATGAGATGGTCGTGTATTAACTATCAGAGACCCCTGTTCCACGAAATCGGATACCATCAAGAATTCTTCAATCGCCATATGTGACTGAATTTGATTCTAGTGACAAAAGAAAATAGAAAGTTGAAGAAGAAGTTCGTCCGATCTCCCCATTTGATGAATTTGATATTTCTTACCAACATACGTCAAATTTATTGGACGAATATTCCAAGTGAATTTCTAAAGGCCTTCTTAAAACTCATGCCAACAAGTATATTTTCATATAGTAAAATATCAGACTGTTTTCACCTATTTAGAATTGTAATATATATATATATATATATATATATATGAAACCAATGAATGATAAATACAGAGCCAAATCAACTTTATTTGGATTTGAACACATGGACTTTGTAGTTGCCTTTCCCAGGAATAAAAATTAGTTTTATGCCATATCTTAGCCAAAAAAATGCTGGACAGATGAGGTACGGTATTAATAAATCTATGATACATTGATATTTTGTATCATATACATTATTTTGAATGTGTATATGATACAAAATCATATCATTGCATTATTTTGAAATTGTGATTGTTGTGCTTTATCATATTGTCTAACATTTTGTGTTATTTTTAATTTATGTTGCAGCACGTTGATGTAGTTTTGTATTACTTAAGGAAGAAGTCAAAACTATGCAGCCCTAATAAGTACAGATTCACCACTGTCAATTGCTTATTCAAGACATTTATTAATGATGCATACAATAGGTACTACTGCAGCCCTTTTGATGATAATTTAACTACGCAAGAGCACATGACGCCTAGTACTGTTGTATCTGGAATCGAGAGGTCAATTAATAACATAATCAAATGAGTTTCCATCCCGGCTGGATTACCGTGGCATCTAGTTGATGATGTATACATTCCGATGAACGCATATGGTAAGTTTCATTGGGTGTTAGTTGTTGTTGTTTTAAAAGAGAGGCTCATTCGCGTCTACGATTCATCAATGGGTACAAGAATAAAAGAGCCGTGTGGTGAGATAAAAAAGTTGACGATTATGTTGTCATCTTACCTTCATGACAGTGATTTTTTCGATCAAACTAAGCGAACCGACTGGTCATCATTGAATGCTTACAAGGACAGTCAAACTGGAATGCTTTTGGAACCAAACATCAAATTTAAAGTTGAATTCGCACAAGACATCATGCAACAACAATGCGATAGCTTGTAAGTATTAACACATCTTTTTTTTATATTACAATGTATATTATTTCTCTTTATAATGTATATTCCTCACTATTTTTAAGGGATTGCGAAATGTTTGTAGCTGCCTATGTTGAGTACCTTAGCGATGAGATCCCTGTTCCCAAAATTAGTTTTCATTCAGAATACTTCCGTACAAGATATGGAGCCCTTTTATGACAATATGGTACTGAAAAGGCTAAGGAAGGATACGTTAGTGAAAATGATGATCCCACAAGGCCTAGAAGTCATTCCAAAGAACCAGCTCAAGAAGATTTGGTCAATGTTGATTAGATCTTAGACACTTTTTATAGTGTTATCATTTTTGAGATACATTAACTCTAGCTTTAAACTTTTTTGGTTTTGTTGTTTTCAGATGTTTGTACCCAAGCATTACTGTTTATCGTAAAACTTGTTTAGTTTGACATCAACTTTCAATTTTTTCACCTGTTATATATGAAGTACATTGATGTACAATCTTGTCATATATAATTTGACACAAACATTGGATAACATTTATGTATCAGATTCATTAATTCTTAAACACACTACAACATTTATGCTCATTACTTATGGTAGGAGCTGATACTTCCACACTTTACTAATGCAATGTATTATATTCATTAATTCATAAACAAACGAATTCATTCTTTTTCATTACTTCTGATAGGAGTTGATACTTTGACACTTTTTTCATGCTCTGATAATTTTTGCTCAAATTTTACAGCCGATACCTTTGCACTTTAATAACTCAATGTATCAGATTCAATAATTCATAAGTAAACACAACTTTACTATGCTTGTTGTTTTGGTCAATTTATTCTAATTAGTTGTTGGCTCATTCATTTAACTTAAGATACATTATATAATTGTACATCTCAAATACATAGACTGATACAATTTCCACAATCAGAATATATTGTACATTATTAGCAAACAAGTGTTGATACATTATTTAAACACCTATTTTGGAACATAATCTGTTATAAAAACAAACACAAGGTAGAAAATCTTGACATTTTAAATTATTGTAACAATATTTCACCGGCTAATAATAGATTGCAATGTTTTATCAAGGTTAAATTGAAAACTGCAAAAAAACTAAAAACATAGCGGAATTTAAAATAATGTATCTGAAACATAACAGTAGCTCTAACAAAGAATTTCGTTAGTCTTCTTTCGGGAAGAAAGTACAAGTCCTTATGTTGTGACCTTCATGTCTACAACGTCTACAATGGTTTGTGTTTTTGCTTATCTTTTCACCTGGATTTTTCTTCCTCCTTTTCCTTGGTCGTCCAGCCAACCTTTTGTATCTTGGTGGCAATACGATTTCTTCCAAAATAGACTCCGGTGCTGACCAATCCTCCTTATCTGGCATTGAAACCATCAGAACTTCATATGTGTTTGCCAATGCAGCTGGTTTATAGTAATCTGAGCAGTAGGGATGTATATCTATAATAGTTTTCTTCTTGAAAACAACAAATGCATGTGCACAAGGTATCTCGTCTATCTGAAATCTCCCACAGTTACAGATCTTTCTCTCCAGGCAAATAATGTATTTTCGCCCACATTAAAAAATTGAATATATAAATTTAGTAGATGGCACAACCTGACAACATTAGGTAAGACACATACCAAATATCAATTAAATCAATTTTATACTCATAACAGCCAAAGAACGACAAATTCCAGATACATGATAGTTTATATATAGGCACATACCTGCATTTTTGAACATTTAGAAGCGTTTATAATCAACAACTCTTCAAATCTCTTCCACAATATTTCCTTTGTATAAGATGCTATTTCTCTATTTTTAGAGTTCCAAGAATCGAATAGAACTCTGACTTTTTCCAAAAATTGTATAATAGGTAGTTGCCGCACTTCAACAAGGCAACCATTGATACATTTTGCTATGTTAGAAGTCATCATTCTCCCCCTGTTTACTGTTGCATGAACTCTTGACCACTTTTCATAACCAGCATCCTCAAGATACATCTTGACCCGATTGTCAATTTTAACAACTTTAGCCATCAATTTCTCAAAATCCTCTTTTCTATAAGCCTTGGCCATTGAATAGAACACATCACTTAGTACATTTTTGCTTATCTTGAAGCTTGAAAAAATATTTTTCCAAAGATGCCATATGCATACAAAATGAGGAACATTTGGAAAAACAGTTCTGACACTATTAATTATGCTTTCATTTATATCTGATACAATACACATTTGTTCCCTCTCCCCATATGCACTTTTAAACTGTTGGAAGACCATGTCCATGAACAATCATTTTCACTGTCCACCACTCCATAAGCTAACGACAATATGCATCCTACTCATAAATAGTGCACATAGTTGTTAATTTCTAGATACACAATTATCCATATATAAAGTATCAAAATCAAGTAACCATTGTTATGAGACAAAAATTTATAAATTCTAATACATAAATCATACATGCACCATCAAGCGTACTTGCTGATACAAAAGTTCCTTTGTAAGCTCCACCAAGATGTGCACCGTCAACAACAACAACTGGTCTACAGTAGTCAAACCCCCTCATTAGTGACCTTAATGATATGAACAGATACATGAACTTATTTTCCTCCGACTTATGCATCCGTATATAAGAATTTGAATACACATTTTCCAACATATATAGATATTTAGGCAACTGTCTATATCCATTCGCAGATTTACCCGTTATCATCTCTAATGCGCGCTCCTTAGCACGCCATGCTTGCTGGTATGAAATATCAATCCCATACAGTGCTATAGTATCCTCAATAGCATCATTTGGTGTATAAATTCTTTTATGATTGTGTAGTTTAGGCGTTGTCGCAGTACTTATACACCCAACTGTAGCTTGAACCTTTGTTAATAACCTATCCCTTATTGGACATGTATGCTCACTATTGAAGTATCTCACTTTGAATAAATCCGATTTCTTTCTAACAGATGCACTCAATCTCCAACAACAGTCATCCGATAAACACAATAATTTGTAGCTGCATTTTTTCAGATACATTAGTAGAATGCATACTTGTATCAGCTTTACTACAATAATGTATCATTATTATTATACACTTATATAAAATCAAACATCAACAAAAAGTATAGTAATATGTATCAGTTACTTTATGATACATCAAAATATATACGTCACACGTTTACTGTATCATAATTTTAGCCAGTAATGTATCCTTATTATTTCGATAAAATACAACGATACATTAATCAGAACAATGATACATTAACACATGAAATAAAGTAGACAAAGTTCCATACCTCCTGTTATCAGATCTCTTTACTCTGAAATTGAAGCCATATTTTATTTTGTATTTTGCCATTATAGATATGAGAGTGGCTTTATCCTTGTACAATTGATCCACTTTCACGTCTGTACTTTTTGTATCAGATATGTAATTCTTCACCTCCAACTCTGGTATATAACACGAATCACCATTTTTTTTATTCTACCAAGTTGAGAGCGAGTGTATCCTATTCAGCACCTTCAACACAAATGATTGAACTAGTCGACACATCAAAACTTTCAATATCACCAACATCCTTATCAATTGTATCAATACAAAGGGGATACATTCCAAATCCAATCTCGCGTTTCTTCACCTCTACGCATAATTTTACTCCCATATCAGTCCTTATACTAATTGGAGAGGAGTTTTCTTCTACAATGTATCGTATTTTAATTTTTTTTCTCGACTCATTAATATTCAACTCAGCCGCAATTGTTGAAACTAGATTCATGAAGGAAACATGTTCACCAACCAATATCCCATCATTTTTGTATCTTCATATTTAATCTCACTCTCCCAAACTCCAGAATGCCTCAACAAAATTGATATATTCATTATCTATCCGATTAAACTCACAACAACAAAATTGATTCTCAGTCGAAGTCTTCTTCGTTGAAACAGAGAAGAAGATGAACACGATTTGAATCTTTCAATTCTGATTTGATTTGTTATTTTGGGAATCATGTTTCTATAATTGACATTAAGAGCGAAACTGATTGACGTGATTTAAGGGATTCAATTTTTGATTTTCCATTAAAAGCGCAACAAAAAAATATGTAACTTTTAATTAATAATGTATCCGACCCTCTTTTTAATGTATCAACGCTTTATATTATTGTATCTATTTTTTTAATTTTTGAGCGATTACTATAATTATAAACTTATAAGGGATAAATTATAATTTTGCCTTAAAAGTATGTGATTTCTATAATTTGGCCTTTAAATAAACCAAACCCATTTCATTCCATTGTCTCTCCAATTGGAAACAAAACCCCCACCCATTTAAAGCTTACAATAGGTAGTATTTTGATCTATTTTGCTTTCTAAATTTTCTGAAGAAATTGGTACCTTTTTTCTTATAAATTGCTCAATTTTTTTAATCGTCCCAGAGAAATTGGTGAACAAGCAAGCTTCCACTAAAACTGATCTTCAATGGCGATAAATTGTTTTACCTGTTCAAATTTAACTGAAATGCATTGTCTTGTGTGTGTGAGCTCGCCTATCTTCCTCTGTCTTTCCTATTCGTGTGTGTGTCATGTGCCATAGATTCACCAACAGTGATGATGCCTTCTACAGGTATTGCCAAGGCCAACATCTTACACTAAAAAATTTTGATGAAAAAAACTGTAACTTTCCTTGTCAATGGAGCTCATGATACTGCCAAGCTTGTTGGTCTTCTTGAGATTTTCATCAAGAAATGGAATGAAATGGGTTTGGTTTATTTAAAGGGAAAATGTCCTGATTTACCCATGAACTTTATAATTTGGAATTGATATATCCTCCGTTTAAAAGGGGCTCATATATGCCTCTCTCGTTTTAAAAATGACTCATATATGCTCTTTTACTTAACAAATTAATTTTTAATGATTAAAAAATCATTTTTTCTTACTTTAATTTTAAAAAATGTCATGTGGCTTTTAAAAGCCACATGACATTTTCTTAAATTAAATCCAAAAGAAATGATTTTTTAATTTATTAAAAATTAATCTATTAAGTGAAAGAGCATATATATGAGCCATTTCTATAACGACAGAGGCATATATGAGCCACTTTTTAAACGGAAGGTATATCAGCTCCAAATCATAAAGTTCAGGGATAAATCAGGACCTTTTCCCTTATTTAAATGGGTGGGGGTGGGGTTTTTGTTTCTAATTGAGTCGGAAAGGCATGGTGAGAAGTTGTTGAGGGGTATTTTAAAAAGCCACATGGCATTTTCTCACAAAAAAAATGAATTTTTAATTTTATTAAATATTGGTCTGTTAAGTAAAATGGCATATATGAGCCATTTCTATAATGACAAAGACATATATGAGCCACTTTTTAAACGGAGGGTATATCAGCTCCAAATCATAAAGTTCAGGGGTAAATCAGGCCCTTTTCCCTAAAATCAATGCATAAATTATGATATTCTTCCTATTATACCCTTGATAGAGTATTTAATTAGTCTTAAAAATATATACTTTGACCAACCTTGGAAAACTAATAAGTAATTAATATTCACTGGAGTACTTCATACATTGATTAATTACTCTCTCCATTCACTATTCTATAAAATCTGATTTTGAAAAAGAAATCTCAACAAACAAATTAAAAAATAAAAGATGAAGAAAAACTCAAAAACAATCTTGAAAGTTGAAGCTTAATTTTTTAAATAGCCATCCAAATGCATTTTAATTTTATTAATTACAAAAAATATTTAGGAAAATTGAGGTGGGAAAATTTTAATTTTTTGGATCAATTGGTGAAAAAAATTGGCTCAAAAAATAAACTAAAAAAAATTAATAGTCATCAAAATACATTTAAATTTTTGAAATCTAGCATATTCATCATTTATTGAAAAATTAATTTTTAATATTAAATAAGAGTAGAAGGGTAAAAAGGAGCGGGGAAAGTATCATTTGTCATAGTTAGGGTATATTTGTCCTTCCCCCTATTAAATTATTACATATAGTTTTCATCATTATTAATATATATATTTTTAATTCTATTTATTTATTTCATTATAGAACACTATTGCCTTATATACTCCGTTAACATTTTCACTATTTCTTTTCACGAAAATAATATTTTTCATAGGAAATTTGCTACATAGATTATAAATTATAAAATGAAAATATGATAATTTTAAAGAAGTAAAATACAAAGGCAAAAATTGCTAATGCAAGATTAGAATAAATATTTTAGAAAAATCAATTAGAAAAAAAAGGAGGGAATATCTATTATTTAAAAATTGGAGTACTAGTTAACAAAAATAAACAAATATGGAACGACGTCGTAGAGGTATTCAAAATTTCGTCGTTAAAACTTCAAACAAAACCCATCTTTTGTCCTCTAGCTTAAACCCCTTGAGAAAATCTGTTTTCTTTCTTCACAATAAATACAGATTGTGATAATCTCAGTTTGTTTGTTTGTGTATATATACGAAGACATGAATGGCGATTCAGTTTTTCGGAGAAACCTATTTTCAGAAAACATTGAGTCAAAGGTATGCTCAATTTTACATTTCCCCCCCATGATTTTTGGTGTTTATAGCTCTTCCCAGTTGTGATGTGGATTAATTGAGTGAAGCTGTTTTTGAAAAAATTGATTTATGCAAAAAAAAAAACAAAAGAAAGAATTTTTATGGGTTTAGTTTTTTTTTTTTTTAATTTTTTTTGTTGTTCAAGGGTTAATTCTAGTTTGATCTTAAAAGTTTTGTTGTTCACTGCTTTTGGGAAATTTGATTTATGCAAAAAAAGGATTTTTATGGGTTTAGGTTTTATTTTTTATTTTTTTTGTTGTTCAAGGGTTAATTCTAGTTTGATCTAAAAAGTTTTGTTGTTCAAGGGTTAATTCTAGTTTGATCTAAAAAGTTTTGTTGTTCACGGGTTAATTCTAGACATATAGCTAGTTTCAAAGAGATTTTTATAGGTTTACAGGCATTGGTAATTCTGTATATGAGAGATTGTTACTTTTGAATTATTTTGTTTTTTGAAGCTCTTTTGATGGTTCAGATTCTTGGTTGAAGGGAATTCATACTTTTCTAATTTTTATTAATTCGTCGGTCACATTTTCATTTCTAGAACCGGAAGCACAAAATGGACTATTTTTAGTTGATATATAGAAACACACACCCATTAATGGCTACTTTTTTTTTTTTTTGGTTGTGTGTGAGATCTTGTGCTTGGATATGAAACTGATGAAAACCTTTTACTTTGTTGAGTTTTTGGAGTTTCCAGATTTCCGCAGGAGGTTGGATAGATGTCGCATTCAGGCAAAGACAGTAATGTGGTACGCTTAAGTTCATGTTATTTGTTACTATTTCTCAAGCCTGTTGTAAAATTCAAAAAATGTGATGTTGCATGGACTTACTGTGTGTTCTTGAGGAACTATTATATTTTTAAGCTACTTGCTCCAAGAAGTAATAAGATTAAGAGGGAAAAAGAGAGAAAAAAGAAGATCCATTCAAGGAGATCTTAGAAGTAGAAAGAAAGATGCAGTTGTCGTACTTTCTTTACATCATGTGAAGCTTGGAAGCATATGAAATATTTAACACAAGAGGATGTAAACTTAGAAAGAATGAAGAACGGCATACCTTTTGTTTCCCGCTTGTGCACGTTAAAATATGACTAAAGATACCTCTAACTTTAACTTCTTGAGAGAAACATATATGTTTGCCTGTATCATTCTCATGGAATGAAAGCTTTTATTTGATGTTTGTATTACTAGATTAACACTTTGACTTGTATTTGGGTTGCATATATGGTTTCTTGGAGAAATTAAAACCAAAAGTGGTGGCATACTCGTATTGCTTCCCACCTCTGTGGAAATAGAGACAATTGTGGAAGAGTGTCGTAACTCTAACATGTGTGTAAGGCGACGTTATCAAAGGCAATTGTGCAAAAAAGTAATGAGGTCTATTGGAGCTTTTAGCTTAAATATATTAGTACGATTTTAATAAGGAAGCAAACAAAAAAAATTAAAATCGAAGAATAATAACTATATGTACAAAGGAATTAATTGTTTTTTCACATTTAAGTGATTTTTATCATCTAGTGTTGCCTATTAAGGACCACACCCATTTGTAGTAAGGTATACACCTTAGTGTCTTGATGACTGCATTGATGCACCAACTAAGCAAAATGTGGCGCTCAACCTGTTTTTTGCTCAACTTTAGAGCTTAACCGCACCTTAAATAAGTCTTTGACAACACAGGTATGTGCATACAATTTGCTTTAGCTAATGCGTAAAGTAATTTTAGTTTAGGGTAAACTTGATGTTTCCAACTCGAGAATTCAAGTGTTTATTTTCATTAACAGAGAATCAAATTGAATTGGAAGTCATAAGTTTTGTTAAGAATCTAAGTAACACATTTAGTACTGGTGGCTCTCAAATATTGAGTAATCTTCTAGATTATGGAAAAACATTTTTACAAATTTCCATACATACCAAACCATCCACTTTTATATAGAATTCCACTTTGAATATATTATGTTTGATATTTCTTTAATATCATAATATGAATTTTAGTAGTCAAGATATGCTTAAGCTAATTGGGGTACCATTATTATTAATCTATCAAAAGGAAAAGAAAACATAATATCAAACTTGTGGCGTTTGTTAAGTGTCCTATGGGTAAAAGAAATGGACTAGTTTTGGACAATCCTCACCTTACGACGTAGATATTGGGATTGAGTTATGTTTAGGTTCATTTTGTTACTAGAGTCAGATCCATCCCTATATTTGGTTTATCTACTAGCTCTCAAATTATATTGTTTATGTTCAATAATGAGGTATAATTTTCTAGTTTTGGACACCATAAGTGAATAAGTTTAGGGAACCACCAACAAAGTAGAAGTTATGACAAGCGAAGAGGAGAGGAGAAAAAAGGAAAAGGGAAAAATGTGGTTCTCTCATGCTCTTTAGAGTGCATCTCATTCTCTATGTCGGGTGGCAATAATACCGCTTCAAAACAGTACAGGGGGTTAATGAGACCCCAGTATAGTTAAAAGTCGTAATGAGCAAAAGCAAACTACTTTTAGGGGAATCTTATGTATATATTGTCGACTTGTCTAACTATCTTATGAAAAAACTTAAGCTATGAAAGAGAACAAATTCTATTATCTTAATTATGTTTTCAGCATGTGCAAGCATGAACCATGCACATGCTTTTTGATAATGGGTTGTAGTGAGGCTCGAGTTCACCGCCTCTATATGCACTAATACTATGTTGAATTGTGTAACCATCTCATCTAAAAGTTTAAGATGTTAGATAAATAACACTTTATTTACTTATTTACGTATAACATATGATGCAAGAGAAAATAATGATAGGGGTAAACACCGGTTCTTTTGAATAGAGTATTAAAATAACTAGAATAAGTGAAAAATATAAAGTATCGCAAAAGTCAAATTAAAAAATCATTTTAAATTTGTGATTCAGATGCAAAGATGGAGTTTAAGCTTCTAGTTCGAGTGTAGTGCCTATACTAAATTGGTAGGTTTTTATTTCCTATTTGGCAAAGTGTCCTTAACAATTAATATATCGTATTGACAACAACAATTTTATTATTTAGTGTGACCGTTTCAACGTAGAGCTCATGCATGATAAGTTACAAGCTTTAGTGGCAATTATTGCCTTGGTGCCTGTACTGAAGTTCCGCCTAAGCGAGACAAAGCGTCCAGTTGCACTGCACTTAACTTTAAGGTTTAACGTAACAACTATATTTGTTGTGACCTTGGAGTGGAGTTCCAATATTCTTCAGGCAAGTCAAATTAGGAACCTAATTGAAGAATAATATTTTTTATAACCAATTAGAGTTGACCTTGAATTTGAATCTTGAAAATGCAAGAATGATTAATGACTCCATGCTACTGATCCTCTTTAGGAGAATTGATTTAATCATAATTTGACCAAATTCTACTACAAAAATGATGATTTGGATGTTTGTCTAGCTTCTTTCCACGTTTCTCTCCCATTTTCATCTTTCTGCCATTCTTGTTAATTTTCTTAGTCATTGTTCCTCAATTGGGTGAACATTGGTTAAGAAAAGGTTTTACACCCCCATCCCCCATCAAATTTTTAGAGTTGGACCAATGCTTTTGCAATCGGATTTACATCTTAATATGTTTATCTACTTCAGATTAGCAAAGTGATCATTGAATAACTTGGATGTAGTTATGTGGTTGTGTTGTTTAAAGAGTAAACAGATTTGTAGCTTTCTCATATGGGATTCAAGATGTTGTTTTCTTAAATGTTTCTCTTACCAGTTCAACGGATAGAAGCTAATTCTAGTAATCTCAAATGATCTTCTCAAGTATGGATAACTTATCTTGGTAGACCTAGTTATTAGTGGCTTTGACTAAATTTGGACTTACGAATTTTCTACACATAAAAAAGTGTAATTTCAAATTTGGTGATAACTAAATAAAAAGAGAATAATTGACAATCCTACGAAAAAATGGCATACTATGACCAACACAGTCAAAATAAAGCATTTGAGTAGTTCATTATATTAAGTTGATAAAAAGTTTTTTATAAAATAGTTTTTAAATAAGTTTTTAGATTAATAGTTTTAAGTACGAAAAGGTGGAGAGAACTTTTGAAGGTGTAGAGATGATGAATTTTATTAAGTTGAGGAGAAGCCTCCTATCCATTATTTTCTCTTGGTGCAACCATGAAGTTTCATGTTGTGTAGAAGATTAGGTGATTTTCGTAGAAAACCATATATTTTATAGGGTTTTCCTTTAGGTATACTTCTTGTATTCAAATGCCTTTTGACCCAAACATTAATGAAATTTTTACGTTGTGAAAAGAAAGTGTATAAATAGAAAATTTAGTAAGGCATTACATCACATATGAGATATGAACGTAAGTAAACTTATTAACTTGAATGCTTGGATAGAGAATTTTCCATTCAAGGAAAGCCCTTTTTAGATGGATACAAAAGAAATAAGATAAATATTATTAAAGAAAAGAGAGTGCAAGAATCAACTTTTATTATTGATGAGTTAGATCCTAGCATTTCTTACTTGGTTCACAAATTATTTTCCTATTTAAGTCTTTCAAGTCTCAGCAACAGTTTCCTTGAGGGAAACTGGAAAAGATTGAAGAGTTTAGATCTAAAGTTTATCGTTCCTGTATGATGTATTCTTCATTCCAAATGTGTTAGATCATTTATGTGTCGCTTGGAGTGATGATGACATGTAACAATGTGGATATGATTTTGTGCGACTCTGTAGACTTCTGAAATCATGAGAAGACAATACCCAAAGAACTGATACAACAATATACCTGGAGAACTAATAATAAAAAAAAAATTCTTTTTTTGATATGACATCAGAACTGGTGGTAAGATTAGTACAATAATTTGATCCTGAGAATGTCTCACTGGGTAATGTTGTAGTTGGATCCTGAGAATATTGGTTGATAGCTGTACTAATATAAAAAGACTAGTAAGTGAAGATATTAGTGTCTTCTGTTGAGTACATATATGAGTTTCATCAACTTTAGTAGACTCTGGTGCTATAAATGGTATAGAATTATTTAAACAAGTGATATTGAGTCAACACATGTCTAGACTAGACTACTTTTATTATTGCCCTTCATAACTAACTAGTTCAAAGCTATAGTTTCTCAATAACTGATCTTTCTCAACAAAATCTGGTTTGTCCTCTCAACAAACGTGGGCTTATTGAAAAATGTAAATCATTTTGACACTCTTTTGGACTATATTAACTCCTTGTAGCTGGAAAGAGCTATAGTCATAGTCATACACGTTCTACTATTCTAGCACCATCTTAGTGTTGCTGTTTTTATTGATAAAATTTATGTATCGAAAAAGTGGGATTATTTAATATCCTGCTGATTTGGAATGACAGTGTTATGGTTTCTGCATTCAATTGTGCCTTTTCTTATCGAGTTACTTCACCTGCCCTTCCATCAAAACATGGATGCACACATTGATGGCATGGTGTATGTAATCATGTATGATATTTGATTGTATATTTGCTAAAATAATACTGTATAATAATGTTTATGATTGTATAATAAATGCAGACCCTTTGCTTATATACGTGATTTTGCATTACAATATGCCATTCTATTAACATTAAGTAATGATGACTGTATAATAATGTTTATGACTGTATA
Organism: Solanum piurae; assembly: GCA_029582685.1. Lineage (NCBI taxonomy): Eukaryota > Viridiplantae > Streptophyta > Magnoliopsida > Solanales > Solanaceae > Solanum > Solanum piurae. The sequence continues at coordinate 40,547 of JAJOOO010016008.1, forward strand.
ATAAATGCAGACCCTTTGCTTATATACGTGATTTTGCATTACAATATGCCATTCTATTTACATCAAGTAATGATGAATTCTTAACTTTTTTCTTTTGAAGGTCCAACTGCCCGAAGGAGTAACACCATTTATGCATATTACTCAAAATGAATTTTTATGGCGAAAGTGAGTTCAAAGCCTTTCTTTGTTTCTTTTAATGATGATTTTCCTGCCAGTTAATGGCATTCTTTCTTTTGATAATCCTTAAACTTTGAAGTTCATTTTCATACACTTGTTGCTTATAGTTTTGAATTATTGTTATGCTGTCTGCAATTGTGAGTACCACTTGGATGACATATTGATTATGGTCGAAACAATTAGTTTGTGTATCTAAGATTTGGATACTATAACTATGCAAAAGAGATTGGTTATTGCATTATGTTAACATTACCAATTTTTTTTTAAAAAGAGATTGGTTATTGCCATTATTTTCACTTCTAAGATAAAGCTTTGAAAAACCACTAATAAAAAAAGAGATTAAACTTTGATAAACATTGTATCTTTTGCCATGTTGTGCCAAGGATGCGTAGGATTATGAATTCAATGACAAGAAAATGAGTAAAGAAGAAATTTGAACTGCGGATTGTGATTATCTGGTCAAGCTTAAAAGGAAGAACTTTTTATGAGTTGAAACTAATGTTGAATAATGCTGATGTTTCATTTTTTTTCTTTGTTCTATAAGATGAGACACAAAAAATTAGTTTCTTTTTGTGAAAGAGAAATAAGTTCTTGTTTCATTCCTTAGAAAGTTTTTGTGTCCTACTTCTTATTATGTAGTTTATAGCTTTTTGACTTCCAAAATTGAAGCTTCTAATATTTTAGCTTGAATCCTAAAAAATCACCAAAAAGAAGACAGAGAAAAGTTGTGTCCTAAATGATGCATACCTTGATTAGTTGACTTTGAGTTGGAGTTGAATGGTTTTTAATTATCATTGATCTTGGCTTTAGGTAGTCATTTTTAATTGCAATTTTCTTATATCTTACAGGCATAAGAAACCGAGAGAAGAGGATATTGCTATATGTGAATGCAAGTATGATGCAAGTGATCCTAATAATGCATGTGTAGGAAGATGTTTGAATGTATTCACAAATATCGAATGTACACCGGGATACTGCCGGTGTGGTGAGAGTTGCAGAAATCAGGTAAATTAGATAATTCTCTTAATTAGTTGAACTTTACTTTGATGTTTCTCTTTATTAGTATACTTTTACTATTGTTTCTCTTTATTAATATAGTTTTATAGTGGTCTTATCGATTTCTAAACTTGCAACATAATTTATGGATAGTGCACCAAATTTGTGTTACAATCATGTGTTGAGAAAGAGTGAAAGTAGTGGTATTTTAGAACTTTTATGATAAGCTCAAAAAAGTCCTGTCATGCTATTACCTTTCCTAGTTTTTTTTTTTAATTTCCAATTTCGATCATTGATATGGGCAAAAGTACAACTTTGAGTTTGGCATCCCAAACTTTGACATGATTATGGGGTAATAACAGTGTAGGACTGTTCTACTAAGTACCACCAGAAAAGGGAGGGGGGTGTCCAAATTAGCTCAAAAGCTAACTGAACACGGTGTACAATTTAGGGGGGCTCGAAAATAATATTGGCAGGTTACATTGATTTAGTGCTAAAGGTTGGGAAATCCCATCTATCCATATTGGAGAGACCTCTAACTTGCTTAGGAAGGATAAAAAAAGAGTTGAAGAGAACTCCTAAAAATGTAACTACCATCACTGTTGAGTTTTACAGACATATTAGGAGATTTTATCCACTTAACTATGGTAGTGGTTCTGTGGTGAATTTCGGCATCCAAAATGTAGTGTATTTTTCTCCAAGACTCTACAATGTTAACTTTGCCAAATTTCTTCGTAGTAATCTGCACAATAGTAAAAAGAATGTTAGCTTTAGTTCTGTATACATAAGGCTTAATAGCATCAAACTCGTTAGAGCATCTGTCTCTCCATATCTCCCAACAAATTATTGGGGGAGAGCATCAATAACAAAATTAGCAATGGGGTTCTTTGTAACAGTATTCCACCAATTGAGGATGCAGATTTTAAGAGACGTATGGGTGAGTCTCACTCCCAGTGGACCTGCGATCTCACACCACACGTTTCTAGTATGTTCACCCTAACATAATAGGTGATTCACTATTTCCAAGTTGTTGTTCTCATTACTTGCAGCACAATAATGACATCCCGAGATAATATTGATGCCTTACTTAGCCACTTTCTCATCAGTAGGAAGCCTTCTATAAATAGCTCTTCATGTAAGGAAAGCCATTTTAAATGTAATGCTATTATTCCAGATCTTGTTGGTGTCATTGTTGTGGTTGCTTTTCTTCTAATAATATCCCAACCAGAGTGGAGAGTGAAGTGGCCAGAATTGGTGTTTTCCCAGATAGCTTTTGTCATTTGTGAGGTCGTTGAGAATAATCCCCAAGTTGATGATATTGTTCTTTAGATCATTAGGGAGCTCTACTTTGAGCGAATTCTAGTTCCATTCACCATTACTAGTAAGAACAATGTTTAGCTTGATAGAGATAGCCCTTCATTGTTGGGGTAGAGCAAATGCAAGGGTCCTAGAGCTGACCATTTATCAAACCAAAAATCAACATCTCCTCTTCCAACCTTCCAGTAAATATGTTGCTCCGCCAATGACTTAACTTCACATATGACTTTCCAATTTGGAGAGTTTCTAGAGGACCATTGAGTCTTTATAGGGTGTTGATTCTCGAGGTACTTAGCCTTCATGTAATCTCCCCAAAGAGAAGAAGAGGTTCTTAGGTTCCACCATAGCTTAGCCTTGAAGTCCATACAAACATCTGAAATTTTCCTAAAATTAGCGCCATCTTATTCAAAGGGGTAGCTCAAATTTTCCCATGTAATCCAGCGATGCTTTCCCCCAGAATCATTTCCAGACCAGAAGATTTTTTTCAATGAGCTCAAGGGTACCTTTAGGAGGGTTGGTAGCACTCAGAAGATGAGTAGGGGGAGCTAGTATAATATGTCTTATTAAGGTAGCTATTCCTACAAAAGATAGTATTTTGGTGTGCCAACCTATAATTTTATAGTAACCTTATTGACAATGTCTGAGTAAGCCAGTTTCTTCTTTCCAATGATAAGAGGACACCCAAGTTACTTTATGGGAAATTCTTGATATCTCATG